>MU827846.1:7894-51131 GCA_029204205.1 Desmophyllum pertusum | reverse complement strand
TGTTAATCCGAATATAACTAATTTTCATCACTCACCCCCCCCCCCCGGGCAGACAGTAGAAAACTGCCTTGAGCTTTCTACGAGCTATTTCAGCGACAAATCAGTGTTATGGTGCAAGTTCATGGTCTACATCGGACCGGAAAACAGATACATGCAGATACCTAAATTTTATTCAAACGAGTTTGCAAAATACATTACACTGTAATACATCTCATAACAATTTACATGATTATATACTACAGTGGGAGCCTGAAAAGTTAATACAGTCCTCATCATATTCTCGGCTTGGTCTTATATTTACATCACATGAGTGACCATGAAATATTTTGCGAACTTGTTATAAACCTTGACCCTCAAATAAATTCTACAGCGCACAATTTTTAAATATCCATGGGAGAAAAAACACTCTTTCCAGTTAGTTGAAAATTGAACGGATCAAAATCAGTACACTAATACTGACAAAATTGTCTTCTAGAGCGCGCTATCTTCTAGGGTTACTGAAAATTCACTACTTGAATGATTGTGCACAAGACTAAGCACGGTTCTTAAACTCTCCATGCCATATATCAGCTAACGACTCTCTGCGCCTTCGCATGCATTGCAGGGTAAAAATGATGCAGGGACTGAACTTAGAAAGCCGAACAGGGATGTGATCAGTTCGGCGTAATGGCCCACTTGTTCGTTCGTTTTCAAGAAGCATGAATTCCAGGGGACTGACCTCTCAGGATAGATTTGGGGCGCATATGATACAGCCAAGTTAAACACGTACGAAACCAAAATCAATGCGACTTGCAGGCGATTATATGCAAACCAGCCTTTACGGACTGTTTATCCCTGCAATAGCAAAATAGATATAGCTTTCACAGGGGGGGGGCTTTAGTCCTAAAACGCGCCTGCCCCGCCCCCAGATTCTGCTAAATCCTGCAGTGCTATTTAATCATGATTTTAAAACAAGGGATTTGAGAACTTTGTGGCCTAAGAACAAAGAAGGACTTATATAACAAACACGTTCTGTTCTCCCGGTTCTATGGAATGCTTTTTCTTGATAAAGGGGCCACGTGCCTCTTCAAATTACATGCCTTCTGAGTTGATGGTCACAGGGACGACTTTCCTGGGCCGACCAACCCGTGGCGGACTCTCGTAGCCAGTCCCGACCTTTATTTTTCTGTACTAATCGTAGACACGTTCGCCGTTCTCGTATTGCTTAAAGTATTATTTATTTTAGTATAACTTGCTTCAAAACAGGATGTCGCTAAAAACATAAATCGAGTGCAAAGGTTTGGGCTTAAATTTTGTCCGCAAAGATCTTCGTGAAATCAAACAGCGGTTATTTGATAGGATGAAGGTTTTGGTTCAATCACCAACTCTCCCGCTTTCGCAGTGGGTCTTGTCACTGGTGGGTGCAGGACTCTTGCGATCAAGTGCATACGGCGCCTAGACTACTTCGTAGTCTTTGCTGTTTATCATTTCTTTCTCCCGATCCTAAACGAAAGACACAATTACTCGGGCGCCGGCATCTTTCTCCACGGTTCTCGTACAGGAATTACAAAATTCAGTTTTTGGAGCATCTAATCTAAGTCACACCTAACGCGCGGCGTATTGACTTGAAACAATTACCAACAGATCGGCTTGGCTTTGCTAGTTGTGCTCTGTTGCGGCACCCAATTCAAGCGCAAAGTCATTCGAACATATTTGTTTGTTAAATACAAATCCTGAGTCCATCGAGCGTAAAGTCGCCGTTTTCCTGTCGTCCTGTCACACCACAATCTCATTCCCCCGAAATAAAATGTCGGCTCGGCCACTGTTGGATGATCTGTGCCCCGTGAAATAAAGAACAATTGTTTCTTTCGTCTTCTGATCACCATGTCATTGAAACCTAGACCTCTCCTGTGAGCGATAACTGGAAGCGTGCATGGAACCCCCCCCCGTCATTTATCACGAGGTTTTTTAGAATGTTGACGTGGCAAACGTCTTCATTCAATTTCTTTTCTCAAAGTTCAGTTTTCCACTACGGCGAGACTGAAACCATATATTTGTTAAATTGCATTGAACAGGAAATCTGCACAGCCAGGGGGGGAGACAGCACAAAAGAATTAGTATTTGGAATTTCGTCTTCGATAAAGAGCTTCTGCCATTTCGCGCAACGTTTCCGATGTGCTGTTGCGTACCTTCCTTGTCGCGGCGACCACATGATGTTTTCAACGGCCGGAACTCAGAGGATCAAAACCAATAGAGGCCAAGCAGTTCTTTTATTCAAGACAGTTTTTTATCAGTTACGTTAAAACCAAGATTCATAGTTACTGGTTTTTAAGAACAGTCACGATCATGAGTCGGCAGAAGGGTAAGATGGATTCAAGAGGCTCCTTCAAGGGGCATTTCTTCATAGCTGTTCGAGGACAGTCGAGTTAGAAAGTCCCAAAGCTAAACAGCACAAATGCGGTAGCCGCCATTGGAAACAAAATCGAACTACATCCTCTTCTGACATTTCAAGCTTGGCTTTTTCTTTCTCTTCCATGGTTTTACTGGAAGCTTTTTCAAGAAGGGCTTCAAGGTAAGAATCATTTCTTGCAATTCTTCCACGTCGTGGCCTTGCTTGTAAAATAAAGCCTGTAAAGTCTTTGATGACTTCTTTGGGCGTTGTAAATGGCGTGTTCAAATCTTGAAGACTTGTTCGTATTTCTCTCCCCCCCCCTTTGTCTTCTTGTCTTGTGAGCTGTATTCTTATGTAGCCAAAGTTTGAAGACGAATGAAACGTACTTCAAGTTTTGTTACTGCTGCTTTATTTCCAAGTGTAAAAGAGCTAAAGGAATAAATAGTGGTATTTTTATTCCTTCGGCCATCAGAGTCACCATCTTCCGGACTCTTCGTCTTCCGATTCTTCGTCCTTCGTCTTCTTTCTTATTTTTTTCAGCTTCTTCTTTAAGGAACGTTCTCATAGGCGAATTGATTCCTCTTTTCCAGCCAATCAAAGGATGGCTACGATGCTCGCGACAGCCCTTTTATCTGTACTCTGCCAAGCTTTTAAGATCACTACAATACAATTTGCAATACAATACAATACTTTTTTTTTTTTTTAATTTTAACGTGGATAGATACATGCTTAGCTAACAGCTAGGTTTACAGATTGGTTCCCACTACTAAATAAAAAATAATAAAAAAATATATATAAGAATTGTATAATCTAAAATCTAAAATGTTCGTGTTAAAATGTGCTCTTACCTGGAAACACAATCATTGTATTCGGCGTCAAGCACTGCTATGCCGAGAAACATGCTCTCGCGGCTAGCTGAACTCAAATGGCCGTAGTTTCGATAACCAAATCGGGAAGCCCACCCACTCGGCAGCCAATTAGGTTGACTGGACGTTGAACAGAGACGGCCATGTTTTATGGGTTAATAAAAACCGGAAATAAAAAGGTAAAAAAATAAATCTAATCTTTGCTAAAATTTTAGGCGAGGGGAAAGCGGCAAAGATAGGTAATGATAGTCAGAAGGTGTTTCTCGGTCTTTCATCATCCACGACACAGAAGCCCGAAAACCAAACTATCCAATAGTCACAAATGCGTGAATTGAATTGCCACCCTACCCTGAAATATGAATGTGGGACGAATACACAATTTTAATCATATCCAATTTTCCACCTTTTTGCTATGTCATTAAACAGCATGAATTGCTCAATTCTCAGAACAAGGGAAAACGTTTCAGCCAATAGGATACCGGTATGATCTGACCTGCCCGCTGTTGCAATTGTTGTGGGTGACTGTTCCATCATTCTTCGACACATTACCATGCGCAAAAGAGAAGGGCTCTGGCGGTCGAGATTTGCTGTTCCATAAATAGTTAACATTTTCCTAGGAAATCAACGACATAATTGGGTATCTTCTAACCGGAAACATATTTGAATTTTTCAGTCTAGAGGGGTAAAATTAGGAGGGACAAATCCCTCCCCTCTAAACAAACGTCTCTCTTCCTGCCCTCAATTCTTTCCCCGCTCGAAAGACGTTTGAGATTCGACCCGAAAAATTCCATATTGATGACGTAGCTCTACAGAGATCCGTTTAGTGTCTCTGATCGGATGTTGCGTAGTTTTGAATTTTTTTCGAGCGCAAGTAATGCTTTTGGCGGGAAGAAGAGAGACCCTGGGAAACGAGCTTGGTAATGTTCGAAATATTCGCAGTCAGTGAGACTACTTGAAACCCTCCCCACCCCCCGAGTCAAAGAACATTGACCAATCAAAACGTTAATTGGGAACAAAGGATGGCGACCTTTTTTTTAAACAGATCAATAATGTTGAAGCATCCTGACAATATATTAACAACTACTTGAATTTTCAAACCACAAAAGTGGAAAAGACGAATTATTATTATTTTTGACATAAAAACATAAACTCGAAAACTTGTTCTTGTGACGGCTACAACCGAAACCAGGTGAAATATCTGTTCGGGAAGGCCTATAATCGCCTCGGATATTAGGATTAAAGTTTGGAGTTTTCTTCAGGGAAATATCATCTCGAACTTTCTTAATATGGGAAAATTAATGCCTATTATTTTCGGAGAGATACAAAAAAAGGTCAACTAGGATTTTCGGAAAGGAAAAATCAGCAAGGAAGAGCTGGGGTTTTCGAGAAATGACTAAAAAAGCCCTTATAAATTCGTGAAGTCTAAAGTTCCCCTAGAATGACCGAACAGATGTAAATTTTATAGCGCAGCTTAGAATTCATTTATAGATCTTTAAAAGCACTCCAGACAGCCTAAAATATAGTGTTTTAAAGCATTTGGGAGAAAACCGTCGTTGGGTGCCCCTGAATGTTCTTCCATGCTAGTGGCCCGGTCCAAGTACAATGTAGTCGCACTGTAAAGCCTTCACGAGTCTAGTGGCCCACAACTGCCGGAGCTTATCCCGGTTTCCACAGCATAAAAGCGACTAGGAGTATTGCTACTCACCCTGGATGGGATCAGGTCCATCGCAGGTTACCCCCAGCATTTTGTCGCCGGTACCCATTTATACTCCTGGGTGGAGAGAGGCACTGTGAGAGTAAATGTCTTTCCCAAGAACACAACACAATGACCCCGGCGAGCGCTCGAACCCAGACCACTCGGTCCGGAGTCCAACGCGCTACCACCGCTTCTCACCGCACTGTAAGATACATGTCCACAACAAAGTCGGTGGGAAAATTAACCGAAAACAAATTGACCAAAAACTTCAGCTTTTCTTTTTACAAACAAATGCGCTTTATTAAAAATGAAGGTATCTTCACCGATCTAATTGAAAGTTAAGTAGGTTTAAGGCGGGACTTCACCTAAATGCCATTTTTCCGCGACTTAAACATGGGTTAAATGGAAATATCTCGTTTCACGTTTCAAGCAATCCAAAAACTCTATGCTCATCCCATGAATCTATGTTATGGAGTGTTTTGTAAATTTTTGGGTGATTTTTTGGGTATATTTGGGAGGAAATAGTTTTTCTCAAAAGGAGTTGTAAAAATTTAGGAAAATGAGAAATATTGAAGATTTGATGTAGTTTTAAAATTAGAATTTGAAGTTAAAAATTAGTAGATTGACAATTGACAGACAGTTGATAACCACGCAAGAGCACCCGCGTGGGTATCAACTGTCTGTTGGTGTTCCAAAAGTTATTTTTCTTTCTTCTATTCCTTCTTTAAACCTCTTAAAATTTCCTTGAAATGTAGGTGAAGTCCCCCCTTAAATGAAACGTTACGTTTCCCCAGTGTAGAGCACATGAATTCAATAGGCTTTATTATGCATGATTACATTCAGTTCATCAAAATTCACCATCTTTGGTGCTTTGGGAATTTGATCATGATGAAATTTACATGTTTATATTTTGAAAGCGAGGCTTGATACTCAACAAACGTTTTATACGGGGAGGCTCCACCCCTTAACTCCACCCCGAGGTCCAAACCCTTACCCTTTTATATACCATTTTTGACAGAAAAAGGTACCCCTTTCATATACCTTCAATAGAAAATGGTACCCCTTTCACATACCTACGGTAGAGACACTGCATCCCTATACCCTTGAAATGAACTTAATGAACGATATCCTCGTTAAACATCACGCGTCACCAGTACAGATGTTTGCCAATAAGCCGTTAGGTGCATCTGTTAGGCCCTTTTCATTACCTAAGTGACAGTTTTCCCAACTATTTTCTATACTTCAACTCGAGAAATCCCTACCCTTTGATATACTTTAACTCGATAAATCCCTACCCTTTGATATACCTCCAGACTGAAAAGGTACCCCTTTCGGGCGGAGCCTCCCGTATGGTCCATTATAGGCAGTACCCCCCCCCCCCCCCCCCTCCACCCCCGGGGTGAAATTAGCTAGTCTGGCGTAAACATGCATAGTTTCAAAGATTGAAATGGCAAGTCTCCTCACAAGTAGAAGGACTGATTCATCGACCTGGGATGATTGTGTTTCCAAGCCTTATATCCTCTTTTAGTCTTTCTACCTACCGGTGAAAGCAACCTCGTTCCCAGGGTCTCTCATCTTCCCGGGAAGATGAGAGACCCTGGGAAACGAGATTGCCGTTGAAAGTAGCCGCGCTTGAATGCGCAGTGCTTTTGGTCGGCGGTTTTTCACACAGACGACAAAACAAAATGGCGGCAATGGCAGAGACTGGATTTGCGCGAGAAGTCTCCTTCTCAGAAATTGCGATACTTCAAGGCGATTCACACACCGTTCATGTTCCTGTGATGCTAAAGGAATGTCTCAGCTTTCTTGCTGCTCGTGATGATAAAAGAAAATCGGCGAAGGAGCCTGATCTCAGGCTAGGTAGGTAAGGGTATCAACAGGCGTGAAGAAATATAAGCTTAAGCATTGTATTTAGCTCTCATGCCTTATCTTGTATGAAACTTATAAAACTGTTGGTTTTGCTGGCGAAATAAACCCACGCGGGATGTTGTGAGAACCGGGCTCGAAAAGCTTGTAAATCACCTGAAATCACTCACCTGCTAACAATTGTCTAGGAAGATCGAATGGGACTCTGCTCGCAGGGTAGTAGGTGAGTGCTTTACAAGCTTTTCTCGTGTTCTCACAACATCCCGCGTGGGTTTATTTCGCCAGCAAACCAATAGAAAGTGCGGTCAATTGCTTTTATGAAATAACTATGGACAACTTTGTTAAAGAGAGAAATATATTTATTTTAATATCATGATCAAGTTGCTTAATATTCTCATCGCATTCATGGAATAGCGCGACTGGAAACCAATCACAGCGGCTGATGTAGTTGCAAGTTACACACAGTTGCAGCTCCGCATCGGAAGGATCCCTTAGGAAGGCTAGGTTTGTGTGGCAGCCTTTTCAATTTGGAGTATATAATTTTGGATCTAACTCGTTTGATATATCAGTGTGTCGAAAGGCAACAAGAGGTGTAGATTTAAAGACATTAGCGCAACACGTTGGGAAGAAGAGAGAATGTTGAAATGTTTTTGACTGATAGATGATATAGAGCGAAGGGCAGGGTTGTATGTGATAAACAAGTGGAACACGACAGGGTGGGTCATTTGTGGTAACACTGGGTTGGAGTGCCTCAACACATGTGATGGTGTGAACACGTTGTATCTCGTGTTTGAGGAAAGAGAGATTGTATCCACGGTTGTTGAGGTATTGTATAGGTTCATTAGTACGTAATGTGAAGGTTTCGTCGGAAGAGCATATGCGTCGAAGTCTGAGGGCGAGGCTGAATAGAATGGCTCGTTGGGTATGTGAGGGCCGGACATGAAGAGTGTAAGAGGTTACTGATGTTTATCCGTGTACCGTAAATCCTTGAATAAGCGCCCCACATATCGGTCAAAAATTTGAAATAAGCGCCCCCCCCCCACCCCCCCCCCCCCCCCCCCCCCCCCCCCCCCCGCGCTGTTTTTTTCTGCAGGGTGGGAACTGTTGGTCATGTTTATGACCATCATTTTCATTTTGTATAATCAATCGCCGGGTAATTCAGAATCAATGTTGAACTACTCTTGACTTCTATACGAACAAATTTGCACATTAATACTCGTTTCAGTTTGTGAACATGTTCGGCGAACCGAAAATATAAATTACGAATGCCAAGGGTGCCGCTATTAGAACTATACGTACAGCTTTGTATACTCACTCAAGTTATGTTGTTGTTTACCCAATACGCGCAAATGATATATTAAAGTAAATGACCGTCTGGCCAAGATTTGGGAAGCGGTTTCACTCGCGGGAAATTAAATCAAACACTTCCATATAAGTTATGACATGTATCATTGACAGAAATCTCAGTTAGGAAGAAATGGATATGGAAAATGAAACACGCGACTGTTTTCCGACGATTCACGCCCGAAATAAAGACTTGTCATCGTGCAAGTTTTTCGTTTTCGTTATTTCGGTTTCATATCCATCCTCGGAAACCCAGGGACAGTTAGTGGGGGCGAGGGGGAAAAATCGGTAAAGAAAAGTAGAAGAGTGAACTTCTCTTCTACTTTTCTTTGCCGGTTTTTTCCCCTCGCCCCCACTAACTGTCCATGGGTCTCCGAGGATGAGTTTTCATCTAGCTATGGCCTCTTTTTGTTCTATTTTGGTACATAGTCTACCGTTTTATTGATCACATTAGCATAATGTCGTAATGGCGGTAAGCACGTTTTTTTTACGGGCTGCCACTAACTCGGCGCTAACTGACCCATGTAGCTTTCTAGAGCTATGGCGACCAAAGAACAGATTAGAGAACTACTGAGAACGGAACTAAGGCCAATTAATGTTTTTTTTTCCTTTTTTTTTTTTCTCTTCTCTGTTTTTTCTTTTTTTTTTTCTTTTTTTAAGTAATGTATAGAACAGCTACATAATCGTATTTAACATAAACAGGCTAGAGGTTAACTAGAAAAACCTTCCAGTTCATTTAACCTCTAGGCATTTACTATAATTAGCTAAATACTCAAATACTATTACAAACTACTATTAAAATAATTTATCCAAAAAATGTAACCTAATTTTATAAATGCAAAATAAAAATTGTTGTTGTTGTTGTTGTTGATCTTTGTTCAAGTTCCTTTACTGATCCAGATCTTGGATGGGAGGTCCTGCGAGACACGGAAATGTTCGTTCCAAGTATCTTCATAAATCCTCGGACATCATAACAATGAGTTTGGGATTATTGTAATCATCTTCTGATAGTGTTTGTTACGTGTTCAGAATACTTCGGATTTCTTCGGGAAATGGTTTGTAATACTTGAAAGTCAACAGAAGCCATCGGGAATATTTGAAAGTTTTTACATGATCGTAAATAGTTAAATGATGTAATTATTGTTATTATTAAAATGTTTAAGAAAAGTGACATGGCCGAAAATACTCTCATGTATGATATATGAATACGTAGGACATATTAATCTGTGACGTAGTTTGAAAACTGTCTTTTTTCCGGTGTTTGACTCTAGTAGACCTCAAAGTTCTCTGCTCACACAAAAGTTTCACTTCCTTGGCCTTTTACTGCAGTCATTGCTTGTAGCCTTCTTCCTCTTTGACGTCCTTTGCTGCTACATGTGTCCGTGACGTTTATTCTGAGAGCCCGCTTAATACGGACACCCGGATAATACGGACAATTTTGCGTGTCCACTTCGTGTCCGTATTAACCGGGTTCCACTGTATTGTAGTAATAATATTAAATAATTATTGCCTATCACAGAAGAAGTTCGCGAATGTACAGGTCGGCATCTACAGAGACTGAAAACTTATCTTATTCAGATGATTACAATGTATCATAAATTTCAATAACATACTTCTTCTAAATCCGGACAAAACAAAACTGATGGTTTTTGGAAGCAGACAGCTGACTTCCAAACTCCCTGACTTCAGAATAACTCTACTGGGGAAAGAAACGTGTCGCTGTATCTTCTGCCAAGGACCTTGGGTTATACTTGACTCGAACATTACTTTTGACGACCATATTTTGAAAACAGTTTCATCGTGTATGTCTAGTTTAGCCCAAATTAGTCGTGTAAGGCATGTGTTTAAGCGTGATATGCTTGTAACAATAATTAATGCGTTAGTATTTAGTAAACTATTCTATTGCTCATCCGTGTGGTCCAACAGCTCGGGGAAAAACATCTGCAAGTTGCAATTGGTCCAGAACTTTGCCGCGCGCATCATCACAGGAACGAGGAAATTCGACCACATCAAGCCAGCATTGAAAGAACTACGCTGGCTCCCTATTAAACAACACCTCTACCTTCGTGACGCTGTGTTAGCCTTTAAATGTATGACTGGATGCACGCCTCGCTATCTTAGCGATCAGTTCATCACCCGCAACAAAATCACCAAACGTGCGACCCGGAACTGTCAGCTTTTAAACATTCCCCTTTTTAAATCTGCCTCTGGTCAAAGAACTTTTTATTATAGAACAGTGAACATTTGGAATAACCTTACATCGAACTTAAAAAACTCTTAAAACTATTTCATCTTTTAAATTTCACTTAAAATCAAAATTAATGGAGGAGTTTTTAACATAGATTAATTAGGAGTAATTTATTTTATCCGATTTTTATCATTGTAATTTTTATCATTGTAATTTTTATCATAGTAATTTTTATCATAATTTTAAATTGTAATTTGTACTGTAATTTTATTGTCACTGAAAAGCCCCGTGAGGGGAGTGTCAAATTAAAGTATTGTATTGTATTGTATTGTATTGTATAAATGTGTAGCACAACAAGTGGTCGCTTACGAGAGCTTAAAAAACAAAGATAAAGACCAGTTGGTAATTCCAAAAAGTAGCCGCGGTCGCTTACGGGAGCAGTCACTTACGAGAGCTTTTATAATTAATTACAGAGTTTGAGTGACAATTAAAAACTAGAGCTGGTCGCTTACGAGAGCGGTCGCAAGGAGAGCTTCGACTGTATGTATACAATGCATCCAAACCTGCAGTGACACCTGCACACCTGCAGATTAGACCGTCCGCTACTGGAGACGCCATTTTGAATTCAAATTTTGCGGCTATCGCGTCGCTGACCGTTCGAAACAAAAAAATATTCGTTCATATCAGGGATGCACACACATATCGGCACCACACCTCCGATATCGGCAAACTCATGTCAAAATTCAATGGTAATGCCTTTATATAGCGCATTTTCTATATAGCATATCCAAATGCGCTTTACAATTCAACTCAGGGGTGAGATCGGACGTCAGCTTGTAAAGGCGCCCATGGCAGCCGCTATCAGTCCATTCATGATCTCACCCCACCCACCCAACCCATGAATACACGTGAACAGGCCAGAAACACAGTACCCTTGGGCTCTCATTTTCCCGAACAGCGCCGGCTGGTAATCGAGCCTACAGTACCCTGCTCTTTTCGAACAGTGATGTGGGTTCTTTAACGTCCCCTAGTAATTTGGTATGACGAGATGTAGGAGACAAGGCCAACGGCTTAAAGGGACACTGTCCCGGCGTATTTGCTCAAAAACTGTTTTATAAATGCACGAAATGGTCCCTAAATCTATCAAATAAGAACTAAGTAAATGATAAAAAAAGCAATTTCTTCAAGAAATTCCATACTGCAACAAAATTTTTGCAAAATTTCAAAGATTTCCGAGACAAATTTGAAACTTTGAAAAACTGAAATCCTGACGTTTTTTCAAAAAATCCATATTGTCGTTTGTCATTCTCACTTCCTAATGGGTTCAAGTCATTTGTCGAGTGCTATTCTAAAGAATCAAACCATTATTGTTCAACTTCCTATGATCTAGATATGTTTCTGAGCTTCCCCAAAATCATGCTAAAATCAGGACAGTGTCCCTTTAACGTCACGCGATCATCTGTGGACTTAGACAAGGTGTTGAGCACAGCCAGCATGAAACACATTGTTTCAGCGACAAATACGTCATCGTGCCATCATGTATGGAACGATCGCTAAGGGCTGACCTTCTACACGGCTTTCGGGTCGTAAGGTGTCTATAACGGCTATGCCATGCCGATAAGGCCAAACGAGGCCGAAACAGCTGTCGATGGCTGCCACTGCCCGGGTGATATGGCTGTGCGCATGCGTAAGGTACTGGCCATACCGCGGAGCTGGTGTAGTATGACTCTTGAAGTTTATGTGTTTTTTGTGGCACACGCGGTCCTGAAAAAATGGATCCAACGTCTCCTTCAATCTCGTCCCCAGAGCCTGCGATTCTTTTGGTCATCGCCGATTTTCTTTTGGTCACCGTCGAGATGACCAAAAGAACCGCGGGCTCTGTGCTCTATGAGATTGGTTACCCATACGCATGTCAAGGACTGTTTTGTAGTTCCCAGCCAACAGTTACCACATGGCTAGTATGGAGTTGGCGCTTAAAGAGGGGCTTTGCATCTGCCTTGACAGTGAAGAACACCTCCAAATGCTTCTACACTGCTTTCGGGTCGTAAAGTTGCCTGCTGCTGCCCGGGTGATATCACTGTACGCATGCGTAAAGTACTGGCCATACTAGTGCAGTTTATAGTTCGTATAAGCCCACACGAAAACGAGAAACAGCGGGTCGAGGGACTGGACGAGAGAAAACACCCCCTCCTGTAACCCCCAGGGGGTAAAAATTAATTACGGTAACCATTATTATTCAACCCAGGCTATTTCCGTTTCGACAACCGTCATTGATTCCGAGAAATGTTGTTATTTATGCTTAGCCATCAATCACCCGCCACATAACAGGTTTGCTTAGGGTTCCTGGTCTCTGATTGAAGCATCCTGCTTTGTTTTGTGAATATGGAATAACGACAAAGCAAATAAAGAGGTGCTCAACGATGATGCTTGAAACATCTCGTTGTCGATCATGGCCGTGTCGGTCGGCGACATGACGAGTATGTCAAAGTATCAAAATTTAGGATAATAAGTTTCGACGCTGTTTTCTTCTCTACTCTTAACATGGCCTCTTGTTCGATTGCGAATACACTACCTGGTAACCTGCTTCCCGTGTTGTCGAAACTACGTAAAAATGAAACTTATTTCTCCGCCAAAAGCAGTGTTGACGAATATGATGATTACGTCTCACTCAGTGATCTTAGACATCTTACAGACCTTACATGGTTCGCAAACGATATGATCCACTCCGGCACCCGAGTGAAAAAGCTTCGCGTACTTGCTCGAGAGAAGATCTTGTCGTGTACTGATTATACGAGAGCGTCCCTGAAAGAAAAAGGTGAGAAGAAACACAGAAATCTTTTCATGCTGAAGACAAAGGACACCGAAGGCTGGGAAGACATGGAAATTGGAATACGAGTAATTTTTCCCAGTTTCGCTTTGCAATTCATGTTGATGCTTGAAAATAAAGCAACAATGATGAAACTTGAAGTCCTTTCGTTCATCTTCAAACTTTGGCTACGTCGAATACAGCTCACAAGACAAGAAGACAACGAGAAATACAATGGTCTTCAGGATTTTGAATACGCCATTTACAAAGCAAGGGAAGTCATAAAACAATTTAAAGACTTTATTTACAAGCAATGCTACAACAGAGATGAACGTCAACAGATGCTGCCTTACTATGAACACCTCCTTAAAGAGGCTGCAAATGAAACCTTTGAAGAAAAAGAAAAAGCCAGCTTTAAAATGTTAGAAGAGGATGTAGTTAGATTTAGAAGCAATGGGGCTCGCATTTGTGCTTTGCTTGGGCTTAAACTCGACTTTCTCGATCGCTTTGAAAAAAATGCCACCAGAGGACCGCGATCACCTTACGCTCTGCGAGTGGATCGTAACTTTCTTAAACCAATTACTATGAATTTGTTAGCGTAACCGACAAACAGTCGCTGCTTCCCTATATTGGTTTTGATCCACTGAGTTCAAACGTTGAAAACCATCATGATTCGTGCCAGAAGTACACATCAGCACATCGAAACATGCGAAATGGCAGAACTTTTTATCAAAGACGAATTCAAATACAATCTTTTGCTGTCTCCCCTGCCAGTAAGGTTTCCTTTTCAAAGCAATTTTAACGAATGGATGGTTTCAGCTCTCAACTGACGAGAAAGAAATTGATGAAAACCTTTCCCACGTCAACATCATAAACCTCGAGATAAAGCGGGAATTCCAAACTTCTAGTATCGTTGACATCACTCGGTCTACGTTCAATGACTTGGTGTCAGAAGACGAAGGAAACATTGTTCTATTTCACGGCACAGATCATCAAAGTGCCTGCGACATTTTATCTCGGCGAATAGATTTGCGTAGAGGACGACGGAAGCGGGACTTTAGCTGTGGATCAGGATTTTATTTAACAAGCAGCTTAGATGATGCGTTGAATTGGGCGAACAGTACAACAGCAAAGCCAGCCGTGCTAATTTTTCAAGTCAACCGGCGCGAGTACTTAGATGACGATGATCGAAAGCTGAATTTGTGCGAAAAAGAAGAAAGATGGCGTGAGATCGTGTCTTTGTTTCGATCGGATAAACTAACAGCAAAGACACAACGGAGTTTTCCGAGCGCATGACTTGATTGAAGGTCCTGTTGCCACAGTGACAAGAAGCGAAACATCGGATGAGTGGTGATTGAGCCAAAGCCTTCATCCTATCAAATATGTTTGACTTCACAACACTTCGCGGACAAGTTTCGAAAAACTCTACACTCGATTATGTTTTTGGACATCTGTTGAAGTAAGTTATACTAAAATAAATAACCTCTGCAATACGAGAACATGAGTTCACGATTAGTAAGAAAATAAAGGCGGGATGATACTTAATTGTAGTTGGAGTCGCCACGGTTGGTAAGACAAGACGACTGGACATAGCTCACGTAGACATAGCATTCCAGCATAGATCCGTACGGATGTACAATCCGTTCAGTTAAAATAAATTTTCAACAGTATGAGCTAGTACGAGAACGGGAGTTTACGGGTAGATTTAGATAGGATGGTAAAAAAACTGACACATGTAAAACTGCTTGCTCGCATTCCCTGTTTTCACGGAATAATTTCTCAGCTGAGAACAGTGCATGAACCGACGTTCATTAGTTTTGGACAAACTGAACGGGCTGCATAACTGGTTCCATAGGATTATTTTTTTAGAACTTAAAATTTTTAAAACTTCTCGCCGTATCGGCTGAGAGTCATTTCTTATTCTCTCGATCCATCCTTCGAAAAGGATCACTGCGGGAGCGATATCTGTAAATAATGAGAATTTTTTTAATTGAAGGGCATAGCATGCTATGCTTTACTTCTGCATTTCAATAACCTTAAAAGGCAACATGGTATGAATAGTGTATTTTGAACCGATGACAATTTCAAAGAAAAATTTGTCAACTTTCGCAGTGTAATTATGTAAGTTAGGCTATGCATGCTAGCCCAGTAAGACACCGTTTCCTCTCTGCATGGAACCTCTATTTTCATTGGTCTCTTATAAACACTAGCTCTAATGTTTTTCAGGACTAGGTTAGGGGCATTGTTGTGATATAGACGAGATTTTTTTCTACAACACTGTAGATGATCAGTAACATGATGATATTGAAAGTTCAATAACTTTTTAGCCTCTTATTATAATAATAAGAGTCATTTTTATTACCATACTATTTATTCCAATCAAGAATAAAACATACGGGTAAAAGCGAACGACGTTTTCGACCGCCGCTTCGGTCATTATCAAGTTTATTAGAATAGTATTTATTAGATAAAAGTCCAGAGACTATTTTAAATCGTACACGAATATTTCAGCTAGTCAAACTAGCAATTCCGCAATCAATCACCTTAGTTTAGTTTTGACATGATTAACATGACAATGCTTATGGTGTCGTGTGGTCTTACCAAGTAAGACAAAAATAAGAATTAGCATAGTATTTTTAAAGTTTTTAGCTTCTTGAATTTAATGTAATGTCTTTATGAGATGCAGGACCTCTCTGCATGGGATACCAGCCTTTATAAGGCATTTTATTGTAAGGCAGTTTATTGTAAGGAAATTTATTGTAAGGCAGTTTATTGTAAGGCAGTTTATACTTGTAAAACGCTATTGGGAAATATCGGAAATAACGCTATATTATAGAGCTGAATGGGCCACCCTGTTAAAACAATAAAGTTTCAGTACTTTACTTTACTGGTACCAGTTTCTCTGCACCTGTTCTGTTGTTAAAGATGACTTGCACTATAAGGATCCTATAATATTGCCAACTGGTTCCACGAGGCATTTCAAGCAATTTCTGTGACCTGCCCAATTATTGAGTGACAAAAATTAGTTCAAATTAACAAATTATCAAATACGCTTCAGTTTTGGTTCTCTTGCATACAGTAAAACACCCAAATATAAGAACCTGTAGGCTAAAATTTTGGCATTTAAACCACCATTATATAAGAACCTGTTAAGCCTAAAAATTAAAACAGGTTCTTATTTGGAAAATCAGAAAAAATAGAAATAATAAAAGTTTAGTTTTGTTGCAGTGTATAGGGCATAAACAACCTGAAATAAATCAGAGGACCAAGAGCAGGGTGTGTACAGTATTTGCTTATAGAATGTAGTCTTACTTTTTAGACAAACATTTAATTTGTGTAATTATATGTTTCTTATACGTTAAAGAAGGGACCACACCCATATAGACTACAGTTGTTTGACCAGCAGCAAGCACCTTTTCCTCTCAAGAAAATAAGAAACTATCTAAGAACCTAAATAGCCTAAATGCTCAGTAGACACCAAATATATAAGAACCTTTTTAGGCTAACTTGGACAAATCGGAGAAAGAAACTTCGGAGAAAACAGTATTTCAATACCAATATATGGGTCAGTTAAATAGTGAAGGCAACAATTTAAAGATATATGCTACTGTAATAATAATAGTTTATTGAAATATAATTAAGATATAAAAATATTTGAAAAGGTAGATCTAGAGGTTATCCCTATATACAGATCACCTATTAAAAAAAAAGGAAATCTAATAAATGGTAATAAAGTCTAAAGGCCTAATATACATAAAAATTATATATGTATGTAATAAAATTTTGAAGGTACAATTAATAAATATCCATGTAGTTCTTTAAACGTAATTTAAATTTCTTAAGATTAACATCCCGTCTAATACGTAGTTTGGCAAATTGTTCCAAGGACGGATGATCCTCACAAAGAAGAGTACTTGAAGCACATTGCATTTTGCTGATTTAGTTTGAATTTTATATTGGTGATTAGATCTTGTCGCCATTTAGTGTATTCAAAGTAGTCATAAATCAACCGTGGTTAATTGCTACCAAACCGAAACGAAATGAAAATGCAATGTCTGCAATGAATATGATTACTCAACATCAATTTAAGAGAAGAGACTGAAACGTTTCTCAAGCCCGTGACTAAAACATTTCCATCCAACATCGTGTTCAGGCAATGTCAGTTATCGCTTATCCTGTCCGTCCGACATGAGTGTTGAATGAAATGTTTGAGTTGTTTAGCCCGGGCTTACTAGACTTGAATAAATCGCCGTTCTGAGAGCGTGAGGCAATGCAGCCTCGATGTATATGATGAAATAAACATGATTACCTCTTGTGTCATTCAGTTTTTAAATGGCAAAAATATACTCCACTGAGATATCCGACTAAATTGGCTTGTTTAGTTATATAAATTAAATCTAGAATACAGTTTGCACAAATATTAATTTATTTTAATGGAAGAAATCACCGTTCCACTAAACTTATCTATCAAAGCAAACTACTGAATGAAGGCTACGATCAAACAGGTCGACACAATTTTCGCTTCTAACACACAGTTGATAACTGCCAAATTTCTGAACGGGATAAGCCCAACCGCAGGGTCCAGGTATAGCTATTGGTCCTTCAATAAACTCGTAATTCTGGAACTGCTCTGGATCTGATTTTCCAGACCGAAATTGAGTGATTACATCTTGCCATTTACCCACACGGTCCCGCAGATTCAAACCTTTGTCGTTTTGATTTCCCCTTAATTCAATCCTATTCACTCGAAAGACAAGCACAGCCGAACTAGCTCGCTTGAGTGCCCAATTCCAAGCTTCATTAAAGTCGTTGCCGACATAAAAGCCATCTTCATCACTGAAAGTCTTTCTTTTCCTTCCCTTCTGTCAACTTAATGCCATTCTCTATTATGTCTTCAGCGCTACTGTGGCTTGTTCCATGGAAGAATATTTCAAGTTCATAATCTTCTAGCGACTGTGGAAAATCAGCTTGATTTTGAGTTTTGTAATACTTCCTTCTCTGTCCTTCTCTATCAACGTTGATTATGTTCACACGCTGATCTCGCTGAACGAGCTCAGCCGAGTGAGGGAACCATTCGTTGATAGTGTCCTCCTGGTACGGAAACCGATTGTACTTGGTAAATATACCTGCACTGTAGCTAAGCACATAACTCACATATTTCGATAAAGAAAACTTCAAATACGAGATGAGCTCGCTGGGCGGTGCTACAGACGCGATCAAGCTCTCGATACTACGTTGTCCCAGCCATCCTAGAATCGCAAACAGGCAATTTGATGTTTGCTGGTAATCAACTGCACCCATTTCCTTCAGCCAAATGCACCACGACTGTTCTGCTGTGTGTAATGACTTAACTATGGACAACATTGATTCGGCAGCCATCTTCTGTTTACGTTATGCACCTTAATTTCAGATCGCATACCGGTTCTCTGCCGGTAATTTTGACTACTCAGCAAATCTTGCAGAATTTTTGCAAATTTACATATTGAGACGTTTGGGAGACTTCAACATTTGATGTTCGGAGGAAATATCAGGTTGTATGATCAGTTACAGTGTGAATACTATAACAAGAGTCACAAAGACACGACGAAACCAAATCACGTTGGCGAGAATGGAACTGATAGAGCTGTTCTAACTTTGTTGTTTGAGCCAATCAGTTTTCTAGTGCAATACAAATGGAGTCAAGTTAAAATTCTCCATTCTGTTCTGTAATATGTGATTGGTTTTGTGTAAGTGGGCCCGCCTACAGTAGTCGCACTGTCAGACAAAACACATATGCAATGAACTTTGATCGTCTGTCAGCCACAAAACTGGTTAATGAAGAAAGAAGAAGAAGAAGAAGACGAGAAGAAGAAGAAGAAAAAGAAGAAGAAGAAGAAGAAGAAAGACCAATGTCGAAATTGTGTTTCTCTACTCGAATATTTTCACTGATTATTTTAATTGTTTTCATTTTCACTTAATGTTATGTATCTACCACCAAGTGTGATAAGAATTGAACCAAACATTCATTCTTCACTTTTTAGCCTTTGTTCACGTCGTATTGTCGCCAGCAGCGAAGAGCTATATATAGGAGAAGAAACGAAATGGCATGATTCCTGCTTTCATCTTTCATCATTTACACTTTCTCCCTGCGGCCATGATCTGACTTGGCATCAATGTAGCATTGCATGTCCGCAGATGTTCATTGGTTAATGGTGCTCAGGTCAGCGTCCCGCCCGTTTCCATGGCAAGTGTCTTGAAACAGGTCGATAACTTTAAATATTAATTCATGCATGGTTGTTAGGGAAGGAATCGCATTATTCTTGTCGATTCTGTAACTGAGTATTCGTAGCTAGTGATTGTACTGTTGATGATATAAGCATTCAGTATAAGTGCTGTCAGTGATTGTAAGTATTCAGTAAAAGTACTGATAGCCAGTTATTGTATTCCTTGTCAAAAAGCTCTTCAGTAACATTACTCACTAGTAATTTCTAAATTTGGATCATAGTGTCCAGCGACGTGTCATGACACAGCAATTTTTCAACAAAGGATACACGTTCTGTACGTTATTTTTTGCCCTTATTTGGGTCGTCAATAATGAAAACAAAGATAGTATAAATAAATTTATATCCTCCCGTAAGCCAAGCGAGTCGCTCATGGAGTTAACTTCCCCCCAAGCTGTGTCCATTTTGCCGCCGTCAAGTTCAGTTTCCATTTCCCGTAACGACGAGGGAAAATATTGGTGGTTTGCATCTGACGTCATCAAAATTCTATAATCTAAATGGTTTTAAATTCTATAAAGCTATTCTTTTCACATATTCTAGATATACAAAACATTAATCTCTATGCAAAGTTTGGTATTGATTCAGTGCTTCGTTTCGAAAATAAAGCATTTTGAAATTTGTCGATGTCCCGGATCAGGACGTGTTTCTGAATTGCCACATTTTCATACGTGATAATAATTAATCCTAAAGAGCTTTGAAGTGAAAAGCTAACCATAATTGATGGTATAATTTACTCTACGTCTTGTGCAATTTTATGGCCGCCATATTTGTGTCTCAAAGAAGGACACCAACATGCATATGGCGGCTGCATTCTAAGTACTGTAATTTTCTGAAAACTATTTTCGTAATAACTTGGTTATGAAAAACGCTACAAAGGTATAAGTTGGAACAAGAGTTTCTTTCTGCCTGCTCTATAAGCTGTTAATTTTCTGAGTTTGTTCATGCATTGATTCAATGCTCAAGTTGTGACAAACTATTCACCCGATTACGTTGTAAGTTTTGATTTGTCTTGAATACTTTTATGAGAAGAACAGAGATTCAGAAAATGAATAAAACATTTTCCCTCAACAATGATCTAATCCTACAGTTTGTTTGCGTTAGAATTAATGACCAGTTCTGAGGACGACACTTCTAATTCCTTCCTGCATGAATGAAGTGATATTTTAAAATCACTGTGTGGGATTTGTAGAGAGAAGTCATCCGGGACATGTAGAAATATAGTGCATCCGGGACATCCCCCCAGTCGGCCGTTTCCGTTTCAAGCCGAACCGTCGTTGATTCCGAGAAATCACTATTTATGGTTAGCCATCAATCGCTCACATGATGACAAGCAGATCACATCCTATTGATAGAATCAATCACGAACTTCCGCCTTTTTGCGGGAAATGGATCCTTGAAATGAAGTCGAAAGACCTTGAAATACCTTCTGACTGTCGAGTATCATTAATCAGTTTGGAATCTCCCACTTTCGCCCAAAATTTAAGATGATCAGATTACTAATTCAACGCATTTTTCTCTCGACTCTGGTCTTAGAATGACTTGTTCAACTGCAATAACACTATCTGACAATTTGCTTCAAGAGCTGTTGTCCAAACAGCGGCCATTTTGAGTTGGGTAGCCACGAAGCATGTTTCTGACAGAAAGCAGTCTTGTCCTAATACCGTGTGGAATGAAATTTTACGTGTTCAAAATCCTGTAGACTGTTGCATTTCTCTTTATACTCTGGTCTTGTGAGCTGTATTCGAGCTTCAAGTTTCGTTACTGCTTTTGGTATTTTAGTCATCTCAGTCCTCTCTTCTAAAGATTTATTTCTTCTTGAAGAAACGTTCTCATTGATCCTCTTTTGAGCCTCAAAGATGGGGAGAGGCTCGCGAAGCTTTTTTATCTTTCACTGTCAAGTTTTTAAGATCCTCGTACTTGCTTCGTCTAGCCGAATTTCCGAGAATTGTCTTCTCTGGTAGACCGGCCGCTAGTCCAGCGGATAAGTGAAATGTTTGTGCATTTTATGATAAAAGCATATAGGCAGTCTTGATATGCCCTTTGTCAGGGGGGGGGGGGGGGCATGTTCCAAAATGGTCGCCAGCCAGATTCTTTGTTATGACAACATGGAGCAAAATTATTTGCTACAAGGTGAAAGCCCAAAGATTAAAAAAGTTAACTCTGAAGTTAAATTTTTGGATAATTTTAGGGGTTATTTTGAGGACAAAATTAATGTAAATTAGATTTGTATGGAATTTTAATATTTACACTAATTTCACCGTATTATCGTGTTTTTATTCACTACTTTCGGGCGAAATCTCGGCCCTTAAGTGATACTGTTCCAACATAAACCATAAGATACCAGTTATTATCCCTGGGACTTACAGACACATAATGTGCACGGTATTGTACGGGGAAGGTGTCGTACGCAGTACAGGGACGCTGTGGAGCTGGAATACGGGGCTGGTTGGAGTGGAGCATGATCTGGAGTCTGTGCATCAGACAGGTTACAGTGGAGCGACAGGACGTGATTACACTGTTGGTGCCTTGACATCATTTTGCCAAGATGATGATCTGAAGATGATGTACGGGGCACAATTTCAGGAGCACCCAACGAGAATCGTTTTCTGTAGGTGTCGGAACGTCTTTTTTACGTTTTAATTGTGCTGTTTGTGCAGTTTAATGGCTTATTTTAAACGCTAAGAAAAATGTATCTGTTCGGATACGTTAGCTGAACTTTCAAACTTCAGAAAATATTAGGGATTGAAATCTTATTACCCGAATTTATGAGCTGAATTTGCCTTTCCGAAAATCCTAGCTGACCTGTTTTTGTACCCAAAACGACATTTTTATCTCTCCGAAAACAAAAGGCATTAATTTTCCCATATTAAGAAAGTTCGAGATGACATTTCCTTAACCGAATATCTGAGGCGATTACAGGCCTTCCGAACAGATATTCCACCGAAGCGATCCGTTGGGTGCCCCTGCAATTTCATGGCATACACCGTCCTCTGCGGCCGTTAGTACACCCACACTTGACTACAGCACGACACACTGCACCACTGGGCCGATTCATTATGGCTCGTTCAACCGAATTGTGTTGGGCTGGGCAGTTGTGGCACTTTAACGAGAGCCTGAATCCTCGCATTACCAGGCTGGATGTGTTGAGTGGAGCAACCCGTGTAACTGGTATATTGTTCTCTCCCTGCCATTCTCTGTGAACAACTAAGCTCTGCTTTGTGTACACTGTCAGCAGAGCTTGCCCTATCATACAGAAGAATGATGAATCTCTCGATGGTGTCTGTCCTATTGGTCCTATTTGTATCCGGACAAGTGTGTAAGGTTGACGTAACATCGACGAAAATACTCCACAATAGCGCACTGCTGTGCGCTTAAATTGTCCCCCAGGCAACACCTGACATGATTCGGAATGCTTTTGCTCTCACTATAAGGCAGTTGTGCGTTGCTCTTGTCATTGTTCAATATCTGCGCCATGCGAGTTTCATCCAGGTAACAGAATGAGTTTCCTAGGCCTGTTTCAAATGATACACTTAGCCGTTGACATCCGCTCAGCTGACCACGAGCACAACATATGTAGCATCCATCTGTCGGTCTCCTTATGTGTATAGTGAGACAGGCTCTCTTCATTAACGACTTCCAAGCAGTGCAGCTCTTCTCTTCAGACCACGCCAAAAATCTTATCGGTCATTATAGCACTGAGTACACTGAAGGGATTCGTCTTCTTTCCATCCTCTCGTAGAACTGAAATGATGACAGCCGTGAGTTTCTTTCTACTTCTCTTCAGTTGCAAATGCCCTTCTCCCCAGTCAGGCCGCCTTGAGACCTCTGTACACATCAAACACCTCCTCAAGTCGGTTCCACATCCATTTCATCAACTCGTGTTATCAGATCCTTCTCGCCGCATATTCATTATGATCAATTTGCGTACATCCTCAGTCACCAGGTGTATTTTCTGTTGATGGTTGCTGTGTCATAAAGAACGACCACATCATCTGCTTTGGCATGATACCAAGCTATTCACGTCATCTGTAAGCGGGATGATATCTTCCAGGCATGGGATGCAAGTCAGACTTTGTTTCCTCACCTTCAGTAGTCTCACTGATATTTAATATGAGGGTAGTGCAGACTGGCTCGAAGATCAGCATCGCGTACTTGGCTGGCAATGTATGATGGAAAACATTTACGGTCTCGTTTTACGCACAGAAGCTGCTCCTGTGAGCGGGGTTTATCCTTCTCTGGACGCCATCTGGATAAAATCGAACTTTCTTTGCTATCGTGGAGTTGTGCATTCCACCAGGCGGCTCGTTGCATTGGCTTTCACCCAGCTCTTTCATTTGACGGGCAGAACTCAACAACTGCTTCATCCAGGACGTCCCGGGTATCAATAACTTAGACTAATATCAGATAAGAGTTTGCCCATATTTTTCGTTGTTTCAATCGAAGCCGAAAAATTCTTGAAAAAGATGTTTGTGCAGATGAAAAAATGGTATAAACTAGGGCAGCACTCCGTACCTCTACATGCTGTCTTTTTTTCTGAATTCGGCAGTCAATGAAAAGGATGGATCGAACACAAATAACAACAAGCCTCAAGTGAAAACAGTGAAAATAATGGAAACACGAGGCTGCTCCTCGTAGTAACAAAGTTGAGAAACTATTTCCGCGTTCTTGTCTAACAATTGTCTATTTCCGCGTTCTTGTCTGAGAAACTCGCCAATAACCCTGAGCAGCTGAGGGCATCAATGGTTCGGCCATTATCCTTCAGTCTCGGTGAAGATGATGGGTTCGGCTTGTATAAAGGCCAACTCAGTGCTCCTCCATCAACTTTCACATATGCTGGTAACACTTGCCCTTCAGTGCAAAATTCTGCAAATACTCCATGTTGTTTGACACGGTCAAGCTGCAGGCGAGAAATTGAACTGTTGACTTTGAACCTTACCGATTGCTGCCACTTAGAGAAATCCATATCTCCTTACGGTTCGCCCTTGTATTGCATACACTGTACTTTTAAACAAATAATGGAGTGAGCAAGATACTATGATCAAATCAGTATTTTTGAATATATTAATACAATTTCTAATTTGAATAATTTTCGACGAACAGATGTTTCCAAAAACTGCATTTGAAAAACTAATTTGGATGTTTTTTTGTAATCTGTGGACTTACCTTAATAGATAGACAACATTAAAATGACAATTTAACATTGTATCAAGGAATTTTGCTCTATGTTTTCATGACAAAGAGTCTGACTGGCAGCCATTTTGAAAAAGGTCCCCCCCTCCGACAAAAGCCATATACAGATTGCCTAAAATGTTAAAAATGTTCCCCACGATGTCCAGTATCAGTATACAAGTTTCATGCTTTTATCATAAAGTTCACAATTTGCTGCTAAATTGTCACTTATCCGCCGGACTACGCGTGATTAATTTGCATTATATAATGACGCAAACCAACATGGAGTGAATATATAAACAATAGCCTCCATTTGGCGAGGAAATATTTAACAATTATTCCACGAAATCGAGTCGTACATGAACTCATAGCCAACGAGGCGTAATTTTATAATATACTTGCCTCATATGCCTTGAGTAGGCAACCAATCAGATTGTCCAAAATCGCAATATCCTGTGGTGAGTATATTATAACCTCGGATATTTGTCCGCGGACATTATCTGTTCCGAGAAGCGAACAGTTTTCCGAGAGCGAAGCGCCACTGGTAGTTTACATAGCAACCATCAATGACAGATTGTCTAAATTAAATTTGGAGTTTCTAACGTTTAATTTATGTTTTAGTGAGATTTTGTCAAGTTTAAAATAACAAAACAATTTGAGAAACGTCTTTCTTTATCAAAATAATCAGTTTTATTGTCTGCACTGCACCTAAAAGTAAATCATAATTTACGATTTGAGAAATGTCTGCCATTTCGAGGTTGAAGTATGAATTGTTCCAGTTCACCTTCGCTATCTGAATCATGTTCTTTGATAACTGATTTTGACTCCGCTCCCATGTTGGAAAGACACAGTCCTCCACGTCCGCCTGTTCTCTCATTGAGACCAACAGCTTCATGACTGAATCTTGAACAATAATTTTCATCCGATGTCAATAGATTTGTGTCTTCAATCCTTGACCCATTAGAAGCATTGTCTTGTTGTTCATTTGATTCAAGATTGCGAAAATTGTAAACAAAGTTACAGCTAAGAGAATTTGAGTCTGCGTCCATCGTAACAGCCTGGCATTTATCAGGCTGTAGATCATTGTTTTTTGTACAGGCAGCCTGATTCTGGAGCACTGTAGAATCAGTTTGATCTTCTGATAACATGCTGTTAGCAATCTTTGGAGAAGCGATATCGTCTTGATTCTCTTGTGGTTCATCTTTGGCGCACAGTACTCTGCTGAGAAGGTCAGTGGCTGCATGGAATTCCTCCTGGTGCAAAATACAGAACACGTTAACAATCCAAATGTTTTTTTTTCCAAAACGTTTTTTATTTTTGACAGAATATTAGTTACCTTTAGAAATTGTTGGTCAAGAGACGGTAGATCACAGCCAACATAGCAATCATTCATGACACAGTACTGGAGAAGACAGCACCAGTATGGATCCTAAACAACACAACAAATCCGTTACATGTTAGTAAAATACACGTGCCAGCATCTCAGCCAATCAAAATCCAAACGACACGTGCAATAGGCCATTTTACAGTTGTGTGCTTAGTTACCAGGCCTTTGAGCGGAAGCGAGGCTTGAGGTGACTTTGTTTTGATACAAACCTTCTTGCTTTTCATATGTAAATCTATATGTTCTTATGTTAACTAGTTTCTGGTCTCTATCATTTCAAGGTCAACCCAAACCTCGCTTTCTTACAGAGGCCTGGTTACATTTCACAGAACTGTAAAATGACCTATTCTTGACTTCTCACAGACAAACTTGGTTCCATTACTTGCGCGCGAAAATTCAAAACTGAGCGACAACCAATAAGACACGCTCTATAAAGATCTCTGTAGAGCTACGTCATCAGTATGGAATTTTTCGTGTCGAATCTCGAACGTCTCTCGAGCGAGGGAAGAATTGACCGTGCGAAGAGACGTTTGTTTCATCAGGCTAGTAACCAACTGAAAGATGTGAAAACGATGTCAAAAATTCACTAACCGCACGTACGGCGTGTTTCACAGAAAACTGGAAACATGTCCATTGAGAAAGGTATTATTCAGTCAGTGACGCAAGCTACTCAGAAAAAGAATTTCGAGTTCTCTCAACAGGAGTCGAACCTATGACCTTCCGCACCGTACACGGGTCGGGCGCTCTACCACTGAGCTACAGCAGACTCGTGGGAGCTTAGGCCATCATATTGATTTTCTAATCAACACGGGGTTTGAGCTTTTGAGAAATATAGCTGCTTGGCGATCGCAAAGATTCTCACTTGAAATGATCTTTCCTGCGTCTCGTATCCGAAAGGTTTGACCCTGTTTCATGTTCACGTTCTCTCAAATAATAATTGTGCAAGAAATCACTTACACCAGCAAACGCAAAACTACTAACCTTCGCCATTGGGAACAAGGGTTTTTAGCCAAGATACCCTTAAGGCCCGTTTACACATGCGATTTTTGATGCGATTTAGTGGCGATTTATCGCGCAAGTGTAAACTACCTGCGATTTCACGGTGATTTTTATGGCGATTTGTGTGGAAGTTGTAGGAGATGTATCGCTTTTTAGTCACAAAATCGCCGATCAATCGCATCAAAATTCGAGCAAGTTCGAAACAGCGGCGACAAATCGCATTCAAATCGCCATGAAATCGCAGCTGGTTTACACGGGCGATTTGGAATCGCGCGATAAATCGCCACTAAATCGCCGCGATAAATCGCATCAAAAATCGCATGTGTAAACGGGCCTTTAAAATGCAATTATCTTGCAGGCCAAGGCTTGTTATAAATATGCTACAGTACTTTCTGATTTTGTTAACAGTGGATGGCGGCTTCTCTGATTGGTCAATCTGGTCCAACTGCAGTGCCTCGTGTGGGACTGGATTCCAATTACGCACACGAAACTGCTCCAATCCACTCCCTGTGCATGGCGGGAAACTTTGTGACAGCAGGAATTCATCAGATCAGTGCTCGCACCTGCGTGATGCCCGCTTGCCAACAGCCAGGTAAACAGTGATTTTTAATAGCGTTTGCACTGGGTGAACGTGCCAAGTGACCAAAAAAAAAGTGTTAGCCAAATATTTTTCAGAAATTCATACCTTGGCAAACGGAAACTTATTCTCAGATTCAAAAACACATGTAGAACGTCTTTTCTAGCACTCTCATAATAATCGAGCGAGTTTATCGAGGACGGTAGTTTATTCAGTTAACAATCAGCGCACAAGTTGAAAAAAGTTCTTATTGAAGTTTCTAGACACTGACAAGGTTTTTTTTTTTTGCAACGAAGAAAAATATATTATCAAAAAAGGAACAACGCATCGAATGGCGGATTATACCAAACAAGGTCATCTTAAGTAAGCGCATTTGATCGATCAATAAATGAGACAGTTTTCGGCTAAGATGTTCTTTTTAATTACCTTCACTTACCCGTGTTCCCACTCTTCACATCTCTCGCCGAACATCTCAGAGCTTTATTCCTCTGCTCTGCTTATTAAGGACGTTCGCGTCCAATTCTTCCCACGTTCAGATTTTTTTTAACTTTTGCTGCAGTTAGATAATGATCAACTCATGTCAGAAAGGCAAAAAAATTGGGGGGTCACTGTGCTCGTTTCGTAGATAAAGCGCATTGAAGACCGTAGTGTTTCTAGAAGCTTTGGTCATGTGAAGCGATATCGGCTTCAATGCTATCAGCAAAAAAAAAGTAAAATGGAGAACTCTAGATAAGATCGATGTGTTGATTTCAACGCAAATAGGCCTATGAAGTAAATTTTTGCAGCTGATGTCATTCCTTTAGGTAAAATAAGCCTTACAGAAGGATACTTGTAAGTCATGCACACCCGCATTCATAGAACAATTTGATCGCAAATGAGTAGAAAAAGCGAAATAATCAAAACTTCTCACGTTTTTTTTTTTTTGTTAAAATGGAGAGAATCAGTACAGGAAGTGATCTATGAAAAGAAAAGCAGGGGTCGCCGTGCATCTAAGAGAGTAAAATCCTCGCTAAGTTATTGAAGCGGCCTCCAGCTCTATATTTGTCCAGTTCCATTCTCAGCGCGCGCGCTGGATGCATGACGTGGCGCGCGCGTGCGGCACGAATAGCGTGCGCAGTAAGGATGCGCACTAGCAATGGGCGCGAACGCCCATAAGCTATCATTGACGCTGAACATCAAGCTCTTGCCCAGTCTGAAGAGAAAGGTGAGCACACACATGATTGTATTTATCATAAACCTCTTTATTATATAAGTACTGAGATTTACTCACTGTAAACTTACCGAATAAAAATCGTCTCTCTTTGATGAGAAGCAATCCTATTGGTCATACGATTTTTCTCACAAGTGAAAAATAGCGTATGACCATTCAGAAGCCTGATACGATTTTTTTCACTAGTGAAAAAAATCGTATCGGATTTTCCCGCCATTAGTTGACAGTTGCTTGCCGCTGTAAATTCTAACATGGCTTCAAGATTCATTGCGACAGATTTGGGAGAATTGTTTAATGTCAAGAAAAGAAGTCAAGATACAATAAAAAACTCCCAATAGGGAATGTAGGTAATGGATCAAATATCAAGAACCGAAGAGCGATCGCAATCCACGGAAAATCGACAAAACTTCAACTTTGATTCTTTCATCATTCAGGAGGGGAACATTGGGGGGTTCTGAACACCGCAATACCGTAAAAAAAATTGACAAATACCGCAATATATCGCAAAAAAAATCGCCAAATACCGCAATACGTCCAATACCTTGTCAAAAATCGATAGAATACCGAAACCGCTACTCTGTTCGTTAAATTTCGCGCAAATATCCGCTTACTTGTTGTTAAAACGATCAAATTGTTATCACGTTTCATGTAATATGACTATATAATATAAACTCGCGTGACGGATTAGAGGATCTTGGAGCTGTTTCGAAGCGTTTCCGAAACGACAAGGAACTGGAAAAGGAATGAAAAGGGTCATAATAGTCGTAAAACACTGGAGAATAATTTTTAATACCGACCAAAACGCTACCAATACCGCAACACCGCAAACCCCAATGTTCCCGTCATTCAGCTACGAGCTCGGCTGGTCAGCAAGTCAGGATTTTATTCGTGCCGTGGATGAACATGTAAACAAAATAATTTTCATTCCTTATTTACAATACATTTTAATCACATTTCTTCAATTGATCAGCCAGCTATTTGCTCTGTAGATTATTTTTGATGTAGAATTAAACTTGCAGAATTATTTGCAGCTAAGCTGAGTTAAAAACGAAGATTCATATAGTGAAAGTTTGCTTTCGCCCCGGCGACGGCGATGTTGAAAATATATATTTTTTCACTTAACTTTGTAATATCTCAGTACTCATATATATCATATACTCATGTACTTACCTAGTGTTCTCGGTATAAAATGAATGCGCGGGCTCATTTTCCCCGCCAGCTGTTGATCAAGCGTTCAGTCATCAAGTTGCATAGGTCAATCAAGATGTTTCGACAGCAAGCATGCTACGTCTAGCTAGCTGACACTCGTATTATATTCGCTCAGATAAACGTGCCGGAAGACATACTGAAAATACTGACCAATTGCAACACACTTGAATCTCATCAGCGTGGCGTCTCGTCTACTCATTGGACAGGTATATTAGTTATTTATATTCGCAACTGCATGTACGTGTTTTCGCTATTATCACCCGATCATATAATTTGGAAGCTCGTTCTTTTGTAGACTGCGAGCAGTCCCTCTTTCTTTCTTTATCGATCGCGAAGCAAGCGCGAGAGAGCGGAAATCGAGCGCGAAGCTCGAGCGAGCGGGAAATGGGCCGAGCGGAAGTGAGTCACGAAGTGACGAAGAGCGAATAGAGGGACTGCCGGCTTTTTCTGCATCAAACCCGTGCTGATAACTCCGCCCACCAAGCCGTAAACCTATTGAAATTTAACTTTTTTAATAACAAACTCTGCCCTTTAGGTCACGTACGGCCAAAAATAAACCAGCCCCAGGGTGCGAAGAAAGGATTCTTGTTACACACGCGACTCGTGAGTTTTTGCGAGGCAAATTGCATGAAAAAATAACATTGCCTATTTAAACAAGACTGCTTGTTTTGTGTTGAGTTAGTCTGTTCACAGCCTCTCTATTTTCTCAGATCGTTGTAAGCCGCAAGCGTGTGTGTTGAGTACGATCTTAGATTATGAATCAATCAACGAAAACTCAGCGCTATGTGGAAAAAGCTGTATTTATGAAGTGAACCATCAGCATTTGTTGTCGCCAATGTCTGAAAGTCCAAAGACTGTCTTTATCCTCGTCAGCAACCTCAAGCCAAAATCGTTGGACGATGCTCTTCTGGCGAACAATGATCAGATGCGGAGTAGACCTGTGATCCGACTCTAATGCGGAATCGCTCGAATCTTTCACGTTAACAAAACTCTGATAAATCATCCTCTTCCAGAAGGCCGTGGGAAGAACGGCCATTACATCCTTTCCCATCAGCAAAGCTTCGATTGCTTGCTTCTGTTTCTTCCTTTTAAAACTACTTCGTTCAAATGAAGAGATAAACATTGAAAACATTCTCGCCACAAAGTTGCCGCTATTGATGTCTCGCGCTATGAAATCTAAGCCGCTGTAGTGTCAACAAGTCGTCAAGAGGTTGTCAAGAAGTTAATACTAATCAAACTAATCTGACAGCGTCCATTGTCTAATTAGCCAATCCGAATTTTCCGTTGTCTGTACAACGGGAAATTCAGCACGGGTTTGATGCAGAAAAACCGGCAGTCCCTCTATTTTTCGCTCTTCGTCACTTCGTGACTCACTTCCGCTCGTCACTTCGTGACTCGCTTCCGCTCGGCCCATTTCCCGCTCGCTCGCGCTTCGCGCTCGATTTCCGCTCTCTCGCGCTTGCTTCGCGATCGATAAAGAAAGAAAGAGGGACTGCTCGCAGTCTAGTTTCTTTTGTAACTGGGATTTTCAACCTTTTTCAACCATACTCTCGCATTATTTCGCCTTCAAAAACACCTGAGATACAAGTATGGCCACGTCTTGCGTAACGTCTATGACAATAAGAGCCATGATTGATTCTGTCGGCTTCGAATTCGAAGGTGAAGCGAAATGGTACAAACAATAGGTTTGTTCCAGATGAAGAATTATGGGAATCGTCAGAAGATTCATATAGTGAAAGTTTGCTTTCGCCCCGGCGACGGCGATGTTGAAAATATATATTTTTTTCACTTAACTTTGTAATATCTCAGTACTCATATAATAAACAAATTACTTCATGGTTAGTTCGCTTGAACAATTTTATTCACTTGTTGTGAAGAATAACAAACTCACTCGCTCGCTCGCTCGTTCGTTTGTTATTCTTCACAACTCGTGAATAAAAATCGTACGCGCTCACCAACCATGAAGTCATCTCTATTGATGCCATGGGAAACGAAGAACAAGAAGCTGAAATTATGTAGGAAGGTAAACTGAGTTACAATAAACCGGTTTACTGTAGCCCTTCTATTTTCTGGACTGAGAAAGAAAAGTATAAAGATATAGGGGAAACTAAGTTACGATCTGAATTGATAACAATTTTTCACGTAAATCAAAGCATGATGAGATAAATTTCATCACTTGCGTATTAACAAAATAATTATGTAGGAGAGTTCATTACTGTTTGGTAGTTTCGAATTGTTTTGTGTTCGGGAAGTGATAAGTTGCATTTTGCTGCCGGGCAGTGGAACTGAGGAAGTCTTCGATTTGATTCGATCCACATCAGTGTAGGACAGAGTCATTATCTCTCGGGGTTTGATAATATATGCCAATTTCTATCATTATAGTTATTCGAAATTTCACTGCGGCTTTCATCTCTTTGAAAGAGACTGAGTCTGATCTGTTACAATAACATTTTTGGACTCAGACCAAACATACTATTCATTGTACTCAGGACGGAGTTCCGACGGAGTTCCTGATACGGGTGATAAATATCACTTCCCGTTTAGTCTGATTATCACTGTCTGTTGACTGTCTCGGCAATTCAAAATAACCTAAGCAATCAACGAAACGTTATTCATGTTCATTTTCCCGGAATCTGAACGACCTACTGAAGCTACCCTGTAATGAGGCAGTTGATGTGTTACTGAATTAAAACCCTTTCACTCCCGGAGTCAAACCTTGAGTCAATAAATGTGGTTGTACCGTTTGAGTCTGTGGATGAAACCCTAGTATGTGACCATTCAAATGAAAGCTACTGAGCAGTACTTTCATGTGGTGCTGTTTATTTTTGACAATTTTGCAAAAGGAAATGCAATACTTTTGCTTAGTTTGGATAATACGTGCTGGGTCTGCGGGTGACAGTAAAACGCAGACCGGATGGCTGCGGATGGCTGATGCGGGATGGAAAAATGCGGATAGAAAAATGCAGATAGAAAAAAATATATAAAAAATAAAAAAATAACGAAGGAAAAAAAGTAAAGAGGGGGTTTTACGAGGTTTTACGCACAGAATAAATAAAATCACCATTTCGAATATCAAGCATTTTCCATAAATTAGATTTTGAGACCTTGGATAGCTAACATCCTGAATTATTCCGAACAAATAATTCTGAAACAAGAAATACGAGCGCATTATTTTTAAGCAGCGGCGGGGGATAGGGGAGAAGGATAATACTATGGATTCGGGAATTATTCCGGTATTACAGTTCTAATTTGAGAAGTTATAGATTTTGCGACTTACAATAATATAACTGAGTAGAGTAACTGAAAAATCTTGAAAAGGAAAACAAGAGGTTAACCCTATGTTTCCCTAAATAAATATTGGCTTTGTGTGAAATTGTTGATTTCATGAAGTTGTTTGAATTTAGAAATAAGAAAGATTTAAAACCAGCCACTCTGAGGGAAATTATTTGCGGGAAAGTTAATTTGAGAGGAGTTTCATGTAGAACATGAATTTCCAGAAAAATAGATCATCTGCTTAGCTGACAACCTGATTTTTTTTCTTTTTTATAGTCTTATACAGTAATAGATTTTTAGTGAAAATTACAGTCTGCATGCTCAAGACTAATGTTTATTATTTCCAATGTACATACAGATCAAAAACAAAATACACCTGTTTAGACTTTTTAAAAGGTGACTGTGTGAGTTAAAATTATAGAGCTGACTGCTAAACAGGACCTTGAAAACCGACTGTTTAATATGATGAGATTACTGTATTCGGGTTCACCCGAAAGCCTGGTTCACACTTGTGCGATAAGCATAAGCACAAGAAAACTTGTGAGTGAACCGGTGTGAGATAAGCACAAACACAAGATTTGGCTGTTGACGTGACTCCCATCATGCAATGTTCATCACAATTTCTAAAGCACTGCGCTTGTGTATGTCGTCTTGTGCTTATAGCAAGTGTAAACATCCTTGTGGTTATGCTTGCGATTATGCTTGTACTTATCTCACAAGTGTGAACCAGGCTTTTAGTTCATAAAATCCCTTAGTTCTAAGAACTAAGGGATTTGCTCATGGCATGATTATTTTTCTCAGGATCTCATCTCATTGCACCTGCTAATGCAGCTCTGAAGCTGAAAGGTTCATAAGTATGCTATACACTGTTTTATTATATAGACACGAGTGTTTTACTGGAAAATAGACCACTCGTAAAATTCATACGAACTACATCCGGGACCCGAGTGACGTATTTTCCATATCCTCACTAGTGAGGATATCGATGACGTCATTTCCCGCTTTTGCATGGCTTTTTGTGCAAAGCTGCCAAACTCCGGTTGAAAAATGGCGAGCGAGAAGCGAGCGATAGCTGATTCGTGAAATTCAATGAAGCCGACATGAAATCGTTCACTGAGGAGTAGGAAAATGTTAACAAGAAGAAGAAAAACTTCATATGACTTAACATTATTCAAGGAGTTCTTTGCAAGTAAAGACGAAAGGAGAGAAATTCGGAAAGTCCAGCCACTGAGCTGCAAGTGTTTCGCGATAAAGTTTGTTCTTTTGTCTTTTGTCTATATAATAAAAAGAAAATTACACGGTGGCTTGAAGATATGAATTTCATTTTCTCGTGGTAAAAACAATATTTTACTCACTCGCTACGCTCGTTCGTAAATATTGTTTTTACCACTCGAAAATAAAATTCATATCTTCGCGCCGCCGTGTAATATCCTCTATATATAATTTTAATAAGCAATAACATGCTTATTTATGTGTGATTCTGTTTTCAGGAGGTTTAAGAAATTAAATGCAGTCATGAAATAACTAACAGAAACTATGAAATTCTCCCAAACTCGCTCTGGTGACTCCATCAGGCTTTGTAAACACAAATGCCATTTTCTGTTTCATACTTTTTATTACCTATAAAACTGCTATATTACTGATGTATGGATCATACCTATAAAACTGTCAATGACAACAAGCATACAAAAGTTGCAGTATCTCTTTTATTTGATTTATCACTTCCTATATTGTAAGGCAACAGGTCCAAATATTACTGAGGAGTTAGAGGGAAGACCAGGGGTAGTGGTGCTCAATTTATAAAAAAATATGTAAGACCAAAAGTCCCAAAACCCTCAAAACAACAATAACAGCCAGCAACAGCAAGCCCAAACAAAGCATCCAGTTTTCATATAACATACTGTATTGTTATTTGGTTCAGTGTGAATAAACATAAAACAATGAAATGCATCAGTACAATAATTATTCATCAATCATGCAGACCATGCAGCTCATACAACAGAACCTCTTTTTTGACGAAATGTTTCGATGCAAGCAATTAGAAACGATCAAATCGATTTCAGGAGCCCAGAAATCAAAATTTCCGAACTGGTCGTCTTACCTTCAGTTCGCTCGTGTTCGTTATGGGGCCACTGACTTTAACCAGAATCAAAAAGTGAAGACTGAATCATCGAACAAAGCGATCCTGGGCAATAGATTTATTGCTCGACGGGCCCGACACAAAGGAAGCTCGCGTCCTTTGCTCAGAGGCAAGCAGTCGGGAATCACGAACAAAAGGTATTTATCAAGAGGAGGAGACTGATTTTCCCAGAGAACTCGATGCAGTTTGTTCTTCAAAATTCTTCGAAAGAAAATAGAGCAAAATCGCTGATTTTTACGGCGTATTTAACGAATATTGGTCAACTTAGTCGCTTCCCACAAGATACACACTCCACGAAGTCTTGGCGCAAATGAGCAGATGAGGCAGATTTTGGATACCGTCCATGATGCCTAGCGATCGTAGTGCGTACACCACCTGATACAAATCGAACTGTGAATCTCGTCTAGTCACGCGAATGGAACAATTCTTGGTAAATGTCATGTACTTACCTAGTGTTCTCGGTATAAAATGAATGCGCGGGCTCATTTTCCCCGCCAGCTGTTGATCAAGCGTTCAGTCATCAAGTTGCATAGGTCAATCAAGATGTTTCGACAGCAAGCATGCTACGTCTAGCTAGCTGACACTCGTATTATATTCGCTCAGATAAACGTGCCGGAAGACATACTGAAAATACTGACCAATTGCAACACACTTGAATCTCATCAGCGTGGCGTCTCGTCTACTCATTGGACAGGTATAGTTAGTTATTTATATTCGCAACTGCATGTACGTGTTTTCGCTATTATCACCCGATCATATAATTTGGAAGCTCGTTCTTTTGTAGACTGCGAGCAGTCCCTCTTTCTTTCTTTATCGATCGCGAAGCAAGCGCGAGAGAGCGGAAATCGAGGCGCGAAGCTCGAGCGAGCGGGAAATGGGCCGAGCGGAAGTGAGTCACGAAGTGACGAAGAGCGAATAGAGGGACTGCCGGCTTTTCTGCATCAAACCCGTGCTGATAACTCCGCCCACCAAGCCGTAAACCTATTGAAATTTAACTTTTTTAATAACAAACTCTGCCCTTTAGGTCACGTACGGCCAAAAATAAACCAGCCCCAGGGTGCGAAGAAAGGATTCTTGTTACACACGCGACTCGTGAGTTTTTTGCGAGGCAAATTGCATGAAAAAATAACATTGCCTATTTAAACAAGACTGCTTGTTTTGTGTTGAGTTAGTCTGTTCCACAGCCTCTCTATTTTCTCAGATCGTTGTAGCCGCAAGCGTGTGTGTTGAGTACGATCTTAGATTATGAATCAATCAACGAAACTCAGCGCTATGTGGAAAAAGCTGTATTTATGAAGTGAACCATCAGCATTTGTTGTCGCCAATGTCTGAAAGTCCAAAGACTGTCTTTATCCTCGTCAGCAACCTCAAGCCAAAATCGTTGGACGATGCTCTTCTGGCGAACAATGATCAGATGCGGAGTAGACCTGTGATCCGACTCTAATGCGGAATCGCTCGAATCTTTCACGTTAACAAAACTCTGATAAATCATCCTCTTCCAGAAGGCCGTGGGAAGAACGGCCATTACATCCTTTCCCATCAGCAAAGCTTCGATTGCTTGCTTCTGTTCTTCCTTTAAAACTACTTCGTTCAAATGAAGAGATAAACATTGAAAACATTCTCGCCACAAAGTTGCCGCTATTGATGTCTCGCGCTATGAAATCTAAGCCGCTGTAGTGTCAACAAGTCGTCAAGAGGTTGTCAAGAAGTTAATACTAATCAAACTAATCTGACAGCGTCCATTGTCTAATTAGCCAATCCGAATTTTCCGTTGTCTGTACAACGGGAAATTCAGCACGGGTTTGATGCAGAAAAACCGGCAGTCCCTCTATTTTTCGCTCTTCGTCACTTCGTGACTCACTTCCGCTCGTCCACTTCGTGACTCGCTTCCGCTCGGCCCATTTCCCGCTCGCTCGCGCTTCGCGCTCGATTTCCGCTCTCTCGCGCTTGCTTCGCGATCGATAAAGAAAGAAAGAGGGACTGCTCGCAGTCTAGTTCTTTTGTAACTGGGATTTTCAACCTTTTTCAACCATACTCTCGCATTATTTCGCCTTCAAAAACACCTGAGATACAAGTATGGCCACGTCTTGCGTACCGTCTATGACAATAAGAGCCATGATTGATTCTGTCGGCTTCGAATTCGAAGGTGAAGCGAAATGGTACAACAATAGGTTTGTTCCAGATGAAGAATTATGGGAATCGTCAGAAGAAGAAGAAGAGTCTGATGAAGAGCAAATTGATGAAAGTATTGCTGAGTTAGTTTTTATTACTTGAGCGTCTTTCCTTAATCTTCAAACTGTGGCTACGTCGAATAAATTTAACCAGTGATAAACACCAACGAAACAAGCTTCAAGACTTTGAACATGCAATCCTTTCCGCTCAAGAATCTGTTATTAAACCGTACAAGAACTTCTTTGATGTTAAACCAGTACAACAAAGACTTACTATCAGAGCCGATGTTTGATTTTTATTGTAAAAGTCTTGAAGATGAATGCACTAAAATATCGATAGAAAAGGAAAAAGTAACATTTGAAATGTTGGAGGAGGATCGTACAAGGATGAATAAAGACACAGTTCAAGCTTGTTCTTATCTTGGACTGAAACTTGATTTCCTCGACCGCCTTGAAGACATGCCACCGAACATTCGTAATCATCGTACTTTGTGTGACTGGGTGGTGATTTTCTTACAGAACAACTACAACTCAGTTAGTTTAACAGAGAAAGGCTCTCTTAACAAAGAACTGTTTTATGGTATCGGATTCGATCCCCTCAGTTCAGCCGTTGAAATCATTTTAAACGCGTGCAGGCAACATGGTAGAGCACATCGATGCGTGCGAGTGGGCAGAAAGATTTATCAAAGATGAGTTCAAATACAACCTTTTATTTTCGCAGCAGAATGGCAGATTCCCTTTTCAAATCAATACAACGAATGAATGGTTTGAGCTTGCAGACGAGCACTTGTCGCATGATGATCACGACGTTCGCCAAGTCAGCATCATGAATTTCGTGACAAAGGAAACTCGCGGAATGGCTGCTTCCCTCCCAGACCAACTCGTTCCATGTTGAGAGAGCTTAAAGACGAACACACCTTACTGTTTCATGGTACAGATCATGAAAGTGCAGTTGACATCTTAAGCGGTCGAGGCATACATCTGTGTTCAGGACGACAGAAACGAGACTTTAGCTCTGGAAAAGGATTTTATTTAACAAAAAATGTGAATGATGCATTGAATTGGGCGAAGAGTACAACAGCAAAGCCGGCCATCTTGGTTTTCCGAGTAAATGATCGTGCTTTCCGTAGCAAGACTCGAAAACTAACTTTGAACCAACAAGACACGGAAAGCTGGCGTGAGATCGTGACTTCATTTAGGTCGGGAAAACGAACAACAAAGACACGACAGATATTGAAGGAATATGACTTGATTGAAGGTCCATTGGCAACAGTAAGATGTGAAACATCTAACGGCGAGTTGGTGTTTGAGCCAAAACCTTCATCTTACCAAATGTGTTTGATTTCTGAAGACTTTGCGGACGAGTTTGAACAAACTCTTCACTCGATCTTGTTTTACTGATGATATAATTCTGAAATTCTAAGAATAAATTTTAGCAGGTAAATAATGAAACTGAAATAGTCAGTATTGGCAACCGAAAGGTGAATGTTAATGTTTATTGCGCGCTTTCACGCCCCACCAATGAGTTGGAAGGCTCTTGTTTTAGCATCATGAGAAAATTAGACTGATGAAGTACAAATCTTATATAGGGGTTTGAATTGTAGGTTGATAGTTTCAAAACCATTCAACATTGTTTTATATAGATAAGAAAATAATAGTGGACCGAGCTAGTTGGTGTTCAGTGAGCCAAAACCTTCACCTAACCAAATGTGTTTGATTTCTGAAGACTTTGCGGACGAGTTTGAACAAAGTCTTCTCTCGATCTTGTTTTACTGATGGACATAATCTGAATTCTAAGAATAAATTTTGCATGTAAGTAATGAAACTAAAATAGTCCAATTGATACTGTAGAGAGCTTAAGGTGGAGGCTAAACGTGACCATTTCAGAATTTGACAACTTCTTGTCAGCTTGAAGCCGACAATAAAAAGAGAGCGTTTTTGAGCCACGGAAGGCAACCGAAAGGTGAATGTTGTTGTTATGGCGCGCTTTCGCCCCCATGCACCAATGAGTTGGAAGGCTCTTGTTTTAGCATCATGGGAAAATTAGGACTGATTGAAGTACAAATCTATATAGGGGTTTGAATTGTAGGTTTGAAAAGTTTCAAAACCATTCGACATTTTTTATATAACTTTGAGAATATTTTTCTTTACACTGTAAAATGCATAGTAATAGATGGCAGCTGTGTACATTGCAATCCAGGTATTCGGTTTTCTCCCGTCAGTAGTATTAATATATAAGCGATAATTAGTCGCCATGTTATTTTCAGCTGAAGAGAAAAGGTGATTCAATAGAAAATTGTCTCCTGAAATCAGTAGACATTTTACGTAGAAAGTAACCTGTGTAGTTCATGGTGTGTGTTATGTTTCTTCTTCGATTGTAAATAAGGATTTAGCTAATTTAATACTGTATAACCGTTAAAAATATGGGTAATGGCATATATGTCATGTTAGAGAAATAAAGGATTGTTTGACGTTTTTGATGCATTAATGTTTGTATGTAGTCAAACCTGTATTAAGTGGATAACCTTGGGGAATGCTCTAGTGTCCGCTTATTACAGGGTTTCTGCTTAATAGAGGTATTATTTACCAACAAGTAAACGCTGTATACAAGCTCGAACTAATGTTTCTGTACACTGTACAGCCTGAGGAACATTAGTTCGAGCTTGTATACAGCGTTTACTGCGACTGAGTCCCGGGGACTGAGTACTCATAGTCGCAGTCTGTTTTAGATTGTGGCGTTCGGACCAAACAGTCTTTCATTCTTGTTGTTCAACAATATGAAAATAAATGTTATATCTCATTTTCAGTTAAACGCTGTCGACTTCAGAGTTTTAAATTTTTAATTGTGTCAAAAGCGTAATGTGGTGTAACTCATCATTCCGTGCATTGTACTGGAAGTTTGCCCAAATGCGCAGGTCGTCTGCTGTTCGAAATAAAATCTTCTTTAGGTGCGGAAAGGTTGTACAAGGTTCTGTGCATTGAACTGGAAGACTTACTATCAGAGCCGATGTTTCATTTTTATTGTAAAAGTTTTGAAGGAGGAATGCACCAAAATATCGATAGAAAAGTAAAAAGTAAAATTTGAAATGTTGGAGGCGGATCGTATAAGGATGAATAAAGAGACAGTTCAAGCTTGTTCTTATCTTGGACTGAAACTGAATGATGCATATTGAATTGGGCGAAGAGTACAACAGCAAAGCCGGCCATCTTGGTTTTCCGAGTAAATGATCGTGACTCGACAAAACTAACTTTGAACCAACAAGACACGGAAAGCTGGCGTGAGATCGTGACTTCATTTAGGTCGGGAAAACGAACAGCAAAGACACGACAGATATTGAACGAATATGACTTGATTGAAGGTCCATTGGCAACAGTAAGATGTGAAACGGCGAGTTGATGTTTGAGCCAAAACCTTCATCTTACCAAATGTGTTTTGATTTCTGAAGACTTTGCGGACGAGTTTGAACAAACTCTTCACTCGATCTTGTTTACTGATGATATAATCTGAAATTCTAAGAATAAATTTTTGCAGGTAAATAATGAAACTGAAATAGTCAGTATTGGGGACCGAAAGGTGAATGTTCTTGTGTTGATTGCGCCGCTTTTAGGCACGGCCCACCAATGAGTTGGAAGGCTCTTGTTTTAGCATCATGAGAAAATTACACTGATGAAGTACAAATCTATATAGGGGTTTGAATTGTAGGTTGAAAGTTTCAAAACCATTCGACATTTTTTGTATAACTTTGAGAATATTTTTTTCTTTACACTGTAAAATGCATAGTAATAGATGCAGCTGTATACATTGCAATCCAGGTATTTCGGTTTCTCCTTCCAGTCAGTATAGTATTTAATATAGCAGAACGATATTAGCCGACAGTATGTAGCGATAGTTTAGCCCATGTTATTGTTCAGCTGAAGAGAAAAGGTGATTCAATAGAAATTGTCTCCTGAAATCAGTAGATATTTTTACGGTAGAAAGTAACGCTGCGTAGTTCATGGTGTGTGTTCTGTTTTTCTTCTTTTCGATTGTAAATAAGGATTTAGCTAATTCAATACTGGTAAAATTAACCGTTAAAAATATGGGGAATGGCATATATGGTCATGTTAGAGAAATAAAGGATTGTTTGTGAAGTTTTTTGGATGCCATTAATGTTTGTTATGTAGGTACAAACCTGTAATTAAGTGGATAACTTGGGGGAATGCTCTACGTGTACCGCTTAATACAGGATAGAGGTTTTATTTATAGTAAACAGAAGGAACTGGTAAACTTGGTGGGACTCTTAAACACTCGTCCGCCTCACTTAATAAAGGTGTCCGCTTAATGCGGTTTTCGCCTTAATACAAGTTTGACTGTCCTTGACTGTTGTCGTGTTTAACGAATTCACTGGGAAACGAATGGAGCCTCAACGCTGTGCTTGAGTCACATTAGCTGGCTCCATTCAGTTTTTTGTATAACGACATCCGCGGAGAAAGAGAAACTTTCCTTCGTGTTCTTTTATAAAACAATCTACCAATGTTCTCATGCGTATCCTCCGATATGTCTTTATCTACCTACATACAACTACATTACTGACTAGTGTTTAGTGCCTTTAAGGAAGCAGGCCCATGATCCTCTGTCAGGTCCCTCTGCACGTTAACAAGGACAATCGTATATATGTTTATTATACATGTTACGAATACTCTAAACCGACCTATCTATTTATTACTATTACTTTTTGGATCGATCACTTATTTCCAATGACTCAGTATATCACACTTACCGAATTGTGTATTGATTAATCGAGTTATTGTATTTACTTTTATTTATTACTATGCTGTTAACATTTTAAGTAAATAATTTTAAATATTTTAAGTAAATTGTACATAGAGTTTAGCTAGAGTTGATAGTTAACTACACCTCCTAGTATAGCGTAAGCTGTTGTGATTAGGAGTACTTTCATTTAAGAGCATTAAAGCATCATATCAGTACTGCAATTTTTGTTATATTGAAGTATAACTTTGTCGAATTATTTACGTTCGTATGTGGGAACATTGAAACATTCAACTGACAGTTTACTGCATGATCAATGGCGGACAACTAAGATTTCAACTGAAGTACTACAATAGCTTTATTGCCAACATAGTAATTTCATCATCGAGCTTATCGATCCAACTATCGATTTCAGTAAAACTCAGTATTGAGCAAAATAAATTAAGACCTCTTGCCAAATACTGACACCCAATCAAGGACTTCCAAATGGGGCAATTATCAGAAAAATCTTCTTCAACTACTGTTCACAATATTATTGGCGGGGCTTTGAATATAACAACCGATTGACATTCTATCAGGGCAGAATGAAGATTCTGTTCGCCGCTTAATTATCGTTCAAAGAACACTACCGAATGAAGGCTATGATCAAATAGCCGGGCACAAACCTTCGTTTTTAACATCAAAGTTGATATAATCTGATACTCGTTTACTAATATTCACAGTGGGATTACGAGGTTCGAGTAGTACGGTTTCGGTTTCTCCAAGAAAGCTCTAGGTCCTTCAATAAAACCGTGCCTGTTTCCAATATCTTTCGCAGTCGTTTGGTTGGTCTGCCGTGAGGGTCGAGGATTTGTTGGTATTCTTTTGGACTCACTTTGATGACACTCTTGTCTATTGTTACTCAGACTTTAAACCCATTATGCTGATTATTCTGTCCTCTCCAGTTTCATAGATTCGT
>MU827845.1:220822-246177 GCA_029204205.1 Desmophyllum pertusum | reverse complement strand
AAATTAAAACCCGAAAAAAATCCCATAATCATGAATTTCAACCCCCCCCCCGAAAAAAATCCATGCACCTCCATGTCACTTTTACACCTCTCACTTCACCGTATAGCTGAAGATCATTCAAAGTCTTCTGAAGACTGTTGAACATCACCCGAGCTATTCCAAAGATTGCCGAAACTTAACCGAAGATGCCCGAAGACGTCCAAAGATTTCCAAAGATCACCCGAGATTACCAAAGATCATCCAAGATTACAGAGGATCAGCTAAGATTTGTTCACGTTATCGCAAAGGTTGCATGATAACAGGAAGAAAAATCAAATTATACTTCAGTTGTGCTTTACATGCTTTCATATCCTCCTCAAATATGTAATAAACAAATTATGACATGGCAAGAGCTCGATATCGTTTTATTCACTCGTTTTTAATACTATATCGTGAGTAAAAACACGTGAATAAAAAACGATATCAAGCTCTTACCATGTAATAATCTATATATAAGCTTAAGGACGTTCGCGCCCAATTCTTCCCACGTTCAGATTTTTTTAAAACTTTTTCTGCAGTTAGATGATGACCAACTCATGTCAAAAAGGCAAAAAATTAGGGGGTCACCATGCTCGTTTCGGAGATAAAGCGCATTGAAGACCGTAGTGTTTCTAGAACTTTTGGTCATGTAAGGCGATATCGGCTTCATTGCTATCAGCAAATATTAATGTAAAATGGAGAACTCTAGATAAGATGGATGTGTTGATTTCAACGCAAATAGGCCTATTGAGTAAATGTTTGCAGCTGATGTCATTCCTTCAGGTAGAATTAGCCTTACAGAAGGATACTTTTATTAAAGTCATGCACACCCGCATTCGTAGAAAAATTTGATCGCAAATGAGTAGAAAAAGCGAAATAATCAAAAAACTTCTCATGTTCAGAATTTTTTTTGTTAAAATGGAGAGAATCAATAAAGGAAGTGATCTATGAAAAGAAAAACAGGGGTCACCGTGCTTCCAAGAGAGTAAAATCCTCGCTAAGATATTCAAGCGGCCTCCAGCACTATGTTTGTCCAGTTTCATTCTCAGCGCGCGCGCTGGATGCATGACGTGGCGTGCGCGTGCGGCATGAATAGCGTGCGCAGTAAGGATGCGCACTAGCAATGGGCGCGAACGTCCTTAAGCTTAGAAATCTCAGTACAAAAAAAAACCCGTGGGGGGGGGGGGGGGGGTACTCCCCAAAAATTTGGGTGGGGGTGTGCGGTTCGCTTCTTGAAACCCTTACCCTATTTCAGACCAAAATATGTGATTTTCCCTACCGTATTTCAGACCTGACCCTTAAAATTTCGGGGAAAATTTCCCCATTTTAAAGTCAAAATGGCAAAAAATCTATATCCTATTTGAGACCAGTAGGCAAAAACATACCCTATTTCAGACCAAAATGGTCAAAAATCTATGAGTGTTGTCCAATACACACGACCTGATTACGATCGGTAAATGGCATCAGTGTACCCTTACGACCCGTATGATCCGTACGGCCGTGAAACAATGGTTTACGGATCGTACAGATGGCGAACTGCATGTCATTAGTGGGACTTAGCTAAAAGAGGGGGTCGAAAACAGGTTGTCCGATCGTACGATCCGTACGATCCGTACGGGTGGTGAAACAATGGTTTACCGATCGTACAGATGGCGATCGAACTGCATATCGTTAGTGAGACTTGGCTGAAAGAGGGGGTCGAAACAGGTTGTCCGATCGTACGATCCGTACGATCTGTACGGGTGGTGAAACAATGGTTTACCGATCGTACAGATGGTGAACTGCATGTCGTTAGTGAGACTTGGCTGAAAGAGGGGGTCGAAACAGGTTGTCCGATCGTTACGATCCGTACGATCCGTACGGGTGGTGAAAACAATGGTTTACCGATCGTACAGATGGTGAACTGCATATCGTTAGTGAGACTTGGCTGAAAGAGGGGGTCGAAACAGGTTGTCCGATCGTACGATCCGTACGGGTGGTGAAAACAATGGTTTACCGATCGTACAGATGGTGAACTGCATATCGTTAGTGAGACTTGGCTGAAAGAGGCGGTCGAAACAGGTTGTCCGATGGTACGATCCGTACCATCCGTACGGGTGGTGAAAACAATGGTTTACCGATCGTACAGATGGTGAACTGCATATCGTTAGTGAGACTTGGCTGAAAGAGGGGGTCGAAAACAGGTTGTCCGATCGTACGATCCGTTGCCATCCGTACGGGTGGTGAAACGAAGAATAGAACGAAAGAATATACATTGCCGTTGCGTGTTTGTGGCCTCACGCTTATAGAACGAAGAATATACAATGTGTGTAGCGTGTTCGTGGCCTCACGCTTAAGTGTGTTGCGTGTTTGTAGCCTCACGCTTATAGAACGAAGAATATACATTGTGTGTTGCGTGTTTGTGGCCTCACGCTTATAGAACGAAGAATATACAATGTGTGTAGCGTGTTCGTGGCCTCACGCTTAAGTGTGTTGCGTGTTTGTAGCCTCACGCTTATAGAACGAAGAATATACAATGTGTGTAGCGTGTTCGTGGCCTCACGCTTAAGTGTGTTGCGTGTTTGTAGCCTCACGCTTATAGAACGAAGAATATACATTGTGTGTTGTGTGTTTGTGGCCTCACGCTTATAGAATGAAGAATATACAATGTGTGTAGCGTGTTCGTGGCCTCACGCTTAAGTGTGTTGCGTGTTTGTAGCCTCACGCTTTATAGAACGAAGAATATACAATGTGTGTAGCATGTTCGTGGCCTCACGCTTAAGTGTGTTGCGTGTTTGTAGCCTCACGCTTATAGAACGAAGAATATAACATTGTGTGTTGCGTGTTTGTAGCCTCACGCTTATAGAACGAAGAACGAAGAATATACAATCCGTAAAGCATTGTCTGACGATCCGTACCGATCGTACGGATCGTACGATCGGACAACGTGTTTGTACCCCCTCTGTCTCACTAATGATATGCAATATTACCATCTGTACGATCCGTAAAGCATTGTCTGATGACCCGTACGGGTCGTACGGATCGTACGATCGGACAACGTGTTTCTACCCCCTCTGTCTCACTAATGATATGCAATTTTACCATCTGTACGATCCGTAAAGCATTGTCTGACGACCTGTACGGGTCGTACGGATCGTACGATCGGACAACGTGTTTGTTACCCCCTCTGTCTCACTAATGATATGCAATTTTACCATCTGTACGATCCGTAAAGCATTGTCTGACGACCTGTACGGGTCGTACGGATCGTACAGGTCGTGCAATAACATTCACGGATCGTATCAGTTCGAGAGTATTGGACATGGATGAAAATCTATACCCGTTTTCAGACCAAAACGGCTCAAAAACCATACCCTTTGGCGCCGCACATACCTATATAGCTTATATAAGGGAGTACCCCCCCCCCCCCCCCCCCCCGGGAAAAAAAAATTAAGTCTTAATAAAGCTAGGGCTAAAAATTTGAACTCAAAAAGCTTTTCTTTTTAGTGAGGCAAAAGAAATTCCAGCCTTGAAAGAAAAAAGTATGACAGAAAGCTCTAAAAGCAAAAATCAAAACTGAATAGTGCGTTAAATTGTAGATCAACTGGTTTCGGAGCAGCTGGGGGATTTAAAGTTTCTCGATCGATCGATAATTTAATTTGTCTATGAATATTGCCCCTGAAGTGGATCCAACCTAGCAAAATGAATCAACTAAAAATACATAAGCATTCCACTTACAAATATGGACTGTAACGTACTGATTCCTCTTGATTCTGCATACTTTTCAACGCACAACCTTTCAGTGTCATAAAATACACAACCTATCAATATGGCCGCCTTCCACTGTTTACATCCAATTGTTGAGTCTGCAGTAATAAAGCCAGCGGTCAACAAATTCAAAATGGCGGACAAATTTTTTCAACACGAGCTAACCAGAGTTATCAGTTTTGCCTTCAAGAATTTGATGTTGCTAGAAAAAATAACAGTGATTAAACGGCGCCTTGGTGTCTATAGGTTCTTGCCATTGTTTTCGTCATTGGAGCTGGCATTGAACTGTTTATGATAAAAGTTCGCGTTGGAAAAGAGACTTTCTGTAAGTTGAAACTGTGACGACGATATCGTAATGTTTTTAGCATAAAATGATCAATTGTAACCTTTTTTCTATCTTTTTTTATGTAATGTAGATGACGTATATGTCAGAAAAGAGTCAGAAAGGCAACTGGAAAGAAGGAAACTAGAACAAAAAGACAATTAAAAAAAACAGCATAAAAATAATTGGAGCCGTTTTGTCAGCCATGCCTGCTGGAGTATCCTGGTCTAAATATCTGACATTCTTCGCTGCCAGCTTAGCATCAGGGATGGCGGGAAGTCAAGTGGTTCACTTGTACTACAAACCAAGTCTTGTAAGTTTGTATTTTTTCTTTTTCCCTTGTTCTTGTACTGATAATGAGAATGAGAAATATATATATTTATAATATACTAACCATGGGATAATGCATTTTCAAGCAATTTGATTGGTTCCCTACTCATGGTCTCAGAGGCATTATACCCTCTCTACCTTATTTGGAAATGCCGCGAAGTTCAAATGTTTTTGTCTCGGGGAAAGAAATGGCGGAATATTTTCGTATTTTTCCAGTTTCTTCGGAGAAATTCGACATTTTCCCTGCAATTTGTATATTATAAAACAATTATTCGCCTCAGGCTCGTGAATATTGGTGAATATTCCCCTCGACTTCGTCTCGGGGAATATTCCCCAATATTCACTTCGCCTTCGGCGAATAATTGTTAAATATGCATTTACATAGCGCATTTTCGATATTCACTACATTTACAATTATTTTAATAATTAAAATTATTTTAGGGGTGAGATCGACGTCAGCATGTAAAGGCGAAACAGGTACAAAAGTCGGACCGGATAAGTCGGATCGGATCGGACCGGATCAACTTGGATCGCCAGCTAGTCCAGCTGGTCAGATCAACTTGAATCAACTTGGATCGACTAGATACCTCTTGTCATTTCTTGGGTAGGGACAAAACGTGGGGTAGGCCATGTGGCCTAGGCCATGGCCTAGGCCATGGGGTAGGCCATGGGGTAGAGTGGTTAATTTCCTAAAAAAAATAATAATTTGGGTAAAAAAAAAATCGCTTGAATACAGTCAAATTCCGATGGAAAGCTTTCCGCAGCCTCCAAGCCTATACCTAAATGGTTAGTGGATTTATTTCCAGGTGCAAAACGATCTAAAACGATGTTTTAGTAACTACAGCAAGTAAGGATGTCTGGTGTGTGCCGAATTTTCCGGGAATTTTGGTTGACTTTTCTAATAAAACGACCGGCTTTGAAAAATTACATTACGGGTTTCTGAAGCAAATATTATATACACCCAACACAGTAAAAAACGTTTTTTGTGTACAACTCATGGAATTTACATGCAAGGAGTGGATCGTTCATTCGCTGCGAGGATCTTAATTTACTGACTGAGTCAGTTCAACTGGATGGAAATAAATCCTTCGGAAAGCTTGGGGGTTATATGCCGAATGCAAATTCTGCCGAGATTATATTGTGTCAACAAATCCAACTGGCGAGGAATACAATACAATACAATACAATATTTATTACTCTCCCCGGGGGGCTTTTCAGAGTTTTCAGAGGAAGACGTTCTTTGCTTATCACCAGTATAAGGGATGGATCTACAAGTGGCCTTACAGTTTTTTTTTTATTTGGAGTACTTATCTGAGATCGCGAGCTCATGTTTATAGCCACTGTTTTGTTATATGTTGTGTCGTCACGCAACGCTTCTCCCAAATAACTTGACGGATGTCTTGATGGGGACTGTTTCACGTAATCGCACACATCTTTAGCTTTCCATCGGAATTTGACTGTATTCAAGCGATTTTTTAACCAAATTAACCACCGGTAGGCCATGGCCTACCCCATGGCCTACCCCATGGCCTACCCCATGGCCTACCCCATGGCCTACCCCATGGCCTACCCCATGGCCTAGGCCACATGGCCTACCCCACGTTTTGTCCCTACCCTCATTTCTTCCACCTAAAAATTCACCCAGATCACCATCAGATCATGTCAGATTGTGGCAATCAAGCCGCCATTTTGTTTTTCTGGTGCCAGGTCCTCCCGGATCAGTATAGTGTCCAGGCTGTCTTTACGTCCTTGTCTGCTCGTCCGCTCGCACATGCATGGATATAAAATAGTTGATTATTTTTATATCTTATGGTTTAGCTTATCACTTTTAGCATAGTGTCCAAAACATGGAAGGAAATGGCATTATTTGCGCACACTAAAACCAACTGCAACCTCAATATATGGAGGCTTGCTAGCAAACATAAGCGCAACCTCAAATACCCCAGCTACTTCTCAGGAAGAAAATAAAATACAGTTGAACCTCACTAATACGGACACCAAAGGGACGTAGCAAAGTGTCCGTATCAGAGAGGCGTCCGTATTATAGAGGTTATGAATATGACTTCACTTTAAAGGCTCCACTGACGATAAGACATCTCGATGATCAAAGGCGATCGAGTCGATAGCATGTCGATAAACTGTTTTGGAAACAAATGCTACTTTTATTGTATGGACAATGGGACAATTTATTAACTTTGATCTGTAACCACAAACAGGAAATTGTATTGAATACGAACTGTTGTCACTGGAGTGTCCGTAATAAAGAGGTTAAGTTTACATGAATTTGCTCCCTGGGGCCGAGATTTAGTGTCCGTTGTCCGTATTAGACAGGGTCTGTATTATAGAGGTTTTCTTTATAGAGAATATGTGGGCATTTTGCCGGGAGCGAAAAAACGGTCCGAAATAGAGAGGTGTCTATATTAATATTAGAGAGGTGTCCGTATTAAAGGAGAGGTTGGGCAGTATATGCTTCGAAATTCACATTTTAGCCACTACAGAAAACACAGCATTGTGTACGCTAGGATCGAAACCAAACCAAGAGAATCAATAGAAAAACAGTAGAAAATAGAAAAACAGTATTTTCGATCCGCCAAATGAGTAAAAATATCTCTATCATTCTTCCTAAACATGAATCGGCAACAGAAGAGATCCACAAGATAGGATTGAAACCGCGGTCTTGCCTGAACATAATGCCTCAAAGACTAACAAAGGATGGACTATTAAATGTCCCCGACAAACCTAGCGTAAGCAATGGCAACATAAACATAGAGTCTATCAATCAGAAAGCAGACGGATGAGCTCTTAGCGGACTACCAAATATATAAATACAGCTTGCCTCCCGTGAGGACCTGGCACTAGAAAAACAAAATGGCGGCTTGATTGCCGTGATCTGTGACGGTGAACTTTTTAAGTTTTAGGTGGAAGAAATGAAATGAAATGAAAAGAGGTATCTTTTGTCTACGTCTTACATGTTACAAATTTCATTTTAGTCCAGTCTGAGTAGATTGTTTTTCATTTTTAGTCTAGTCCGAGTCGATCCGAGTTGATCCAACCCGGACTGGCGATTCGAGTTGATCCGGTCCGGTCTGATCCGGTCCGACTGATCCAGTCCGACTTTTGTACCTGCCTTGTAAAGGCGTGTATGTCATGGGCAGCTGCTATCAGTCTATTCACAATCTCACCCTGTCCAGCTGGATAGTCGGTCGGACCACAACACCTGGGACTATGTCAGACCTGGGGGAAGCTTTAATGGGTAATTCAGTTTTTTTTAATACTTTTTTATTGACATTTCAAGAAAAAAAAACATACAGTGATTAGAAATACAAATAAGTTAAAAATACAATTAAAACGACTTATTTAAACAAACTAAAATTACATACATTACAATACGTTATGTAATAATTAAGAAGAAAAAAAAATATATATATATAATTTTATATATAGTTAAATTAACATATACAATAGCAAAAATAATTGAAGTGAGAAAAAAAAAGGATCAATCGTCTCTCAAAATAAGACAGAGATTTGACCATTTTTTAAGATGATACGGTAGTTTGTCTTGTTTATTGACAATTTTGCGTGCTATTTTTTCATAATGTCTGAGCTGGTTAACAAAAAGTTGCAGGCTGGGGACTTGACCAGCAGATCTGGACTTATATAACAGAAGTTTATACACTGTGAGAATAAGGTTTATTATAGAATTTTGTTTTTCTGAAATATTTGGAATATTCAGATCTAGACTGCTCGCAGAGAAATAGAGACTGCTCGCAGTCTAATTCAGATCTGGCAAAATAATCCCAGCGGATTTAGTCCAAATTCCTATCTCTCTATACAAACATCTAGAGTGTTCACAGTAAACAAATACGTGATCAATAGATTCTGAGTACATGGAACAAAAGGAGCAAATAGGAGACTCCACAATCTTGAATGGTAATTCAGTTTTAACAAACTATATATTTTTCGTTTAGCTGGGCATTTAAATACTACAATTTAGCTAATACAAGAAAGTTAAAGGAACCCTATTTTAGGATCACAATACCAAAAAGGATCTTTAAGGACTGAGCACCTCAAAACCATACCCTATCTCGCGGCACATACCTATATAGCTACATATGGGAGTACCCCTCTTCCTCCCCACCTCCCCCCAGGTCGAACTCTACTCTTTTCAAACGGCGATGTGGGTTCCCTACTAATTTTAGTATGAACGAGGAGATGTAGGAGACAAGGCCCAATGATGCGATCATCTGAACTAATTGTCTAAGAGATGGTGTTGAGCAAAGCCAGCATGATTTTACCAGTTATTTTAAGACCCTGGTTGATGTTCTGGCTGGGATTTGAACCCGAGGGGAGATTATTGGAAATTTTAAAGGAAGGAAAGGAACCCCTAAAAAGAACAAGAATCTTGCATTGTGGGTGTGGCTCAATTTCATTTTCACCCCTGACCAATTCTAAGACAGAACTTCCTGTCATAATTATATTTTTCTAGGCAGCCTAATATTTTTTTGGCTTTATAATATCCTAAAAGGTACCAGGATAACTCTAGCAGAGACCAGTCAATTTAAATTTAAACACCCTAAATGGTACTAAAGCTGCAAAACTTTTAACCCATGTTTTTAAAACCCCTAAAAGTATGAAGTCAGAAGATCACCCCATCACTTCTACGTGGGAGTCGAGACTGCTGTGCTACAGTTTAGACAATGTAGAGATCAAAGATTTTAATCTTAGTTTTTCATTACAGTCAACCTATGTCATGTGTGACCAGTTTTTGAATGGAATCTTGAAGATTTCTCTGGAGATAGTATATACCAACAACTGTCAGTTGTTGCAAGTACAAACCGCTTAAAAATCACAATTTTGCTTTTTTCTCTGCTTTACTGTTTTACATGACTGGAACATTATTTGAAAGGCAATCAGACTAGTTCTAAAGCATTGTATAAAATGGGTTCCATGGACCGCTGTAATACAAGCACGCCCAGGTGCATTCTTCCTTGAGCATGTATACCTCTTACTAACCGAGTTCGAGGTCCGTACGGTAAGTTACGGACCGAGTTTTTTCCCCTTCGATTTATGGCCCAAGCGCGAAGCGCGCGGGCCATAAATCGAAGGGGAAAAAACGAGGATCCGTAACTTACAGTACGGAACGAGAAGACGAGGTTAGTAAGATATTTATTATATCTCTTCCTTTGGAAAAAGGAAAACATTTCAAGTCAACCGCGAGGAAAGGGGTTTCATTTGACTGGACACGCATCACAGGCAAAGGACGAGTCGATTGTTCGAGTTCGACGAAGTTGTAAAACACGATTTGAATTCCAAACTTCAAACGTCTTCAAACAATTTCTACCTAGTTATTTTCTGTAAAAGCATGAAAACTAGGTACGTTCGTTAAAACAGACAAGGACAATAAATTTGATTTACCGATTGAGAAGAAAGCACCGCAATCAACTTACAGCGTGTTTGTCAAACTGAGTGAAAATACGAGTGTTTCTTACAAATACTGGACGAGAGAACACTAAAATTGTAACGAAACTACGGGACAAAAGTCTTCTCAGATACTGCCGTCCATTTTGTGGCGCTTTTTGTTGTGTAGTCCTGAGAAGTGTTCGCTGCAGAAGTCGCATAATAACTTGGTGAAATTTGTCGAGAAGCTTGTCAAAAACATCAACAGGTAAGACTTACGTTTTCCACGTTAAATGTTCCATTCGTCTGCTCCAGAGCTTATCACCTAGAAGCGTATAGGTTCGATCCAATGCGTGGGTTTTTTTCCCGACCAATCAAAATTAACTTCCTTATATGGAATGGTAGATGCGGTTTAACGCGCGTGTTCGCGCGCGGGATTTTTTCCGGGAATATTTTTATTCGTCGAGGTGCGTACTGCGTAGTCGATTTTCCGGGAATCTTGTCTGCAATTCTGAGAATCAGCCACCTTTAATAAAGTATACACCCTCATTACATATCTTTTCTATCAAAAAAATCAAACATCAACACCAAAGCAAGTGTTTTATTGTGTTCTACAACTTCATGATACAATATTTTCTAGCCACAAAATTTCGAAAACTTACGAGTGGAAAATTTGTTTGCCGCAAGACAAATTTAAAGCGACAAGCACACTAAATACGGCTAAATAAAAGACAAATCGGTAAAACGTTAATATTAGTATAGGTTAATCAACTTTTTAAAGTGTTAAAGGTGGTTTTCGGGTCTGAAGAACTGCTCTCAAAGCGCGACGGCAAATGCATGAAAAATGCAATTTCTTCCCCGTGATCGACAACAATCTCTCAAAAACTTAGCACAAAAACATTGTACAAACGTTACCCACGAGAAAAAAAACCCCGACATTTTTGGATAAGGAGAGCTATCTGTTTTTTCTGAAGCGACTGTCGATAGTTTGATCGAAATAACGGCTGTTTTCTTGTTGGGAAAAGTCTCAAAGCTACTGGAAGCGGTTGTTTTGGAATTAATATTACAACTCGACAGTTTGACAGCGAAAGAAAGCTTTGCGAACACAAATCCTCAGCTACAAGCTCGTGAAATAAATGAATCATCGACTTATACAATTCAGTTGTACACTAACTAGACAGGTTAAACAACCCATTTCAAGCTTAAAGAGGTTGTCGGCCCTCAAACCTTGCTCTTTATATATAAACCAAATTTGTAAACAACAATAATAATTATCATCCGCGCGTTAGATCGATCTAGAACTCGTTCAAACACACCTTTTTACAAATTCGTTTGCAGTGAAATACTCCACATTTTTAGGTAACTGAATAGCTTTCTATTTTGTTAAAGCGATACAGTCGCTACTTTGACTGTAAGTTTTAAAATTATCTTTCTCACAAAAAAACTACAAGAGAACTTGAAAACAACCACAATTAAGCTTACCGCACGCTATTTCTGTCGACAAACACGCTAAGTGAACACCAAAACATATTTACAAAACTACTCATAATTTTCGGATAAAGGAGTAGTTTTCTTGTTTCCTCGATTGATAATGCCGTTATTTTGACTACAATAATGTCCTCTTGCTCAAAAAAATCTGCAAAAAGATTTACTTGCGGTTCTTTGAAATCAACAACTGTTGACAGCGAACAAAAACATATTAAGCTTAACACAAGATCCTTACCCGGCGATGGCATTTCCTCTACTGTATCTCACATATCCCGGCTAGCTGGCTAGCTCCTCAACTCGTACCACATGCGGGTCTTTTTCTTTCCGAAAATATAAAATCAAAGGAATCCTGAAAACACAGCGTATTTAGCTTATCCATCGAAAATATTGTCACTTTGGCTATTCACAACAAGCTATTGCATGCATTTCACCGATTCAAACTAATTGAGGACAAGTCGAAATAAACCTTCAAGGTTTCTGTCAACTCACCGTGAAATCTTCCAAATAATAGTTCAACACTTAGCGCTTTCCCAGCATTACAAATGTCTTAATATTTTCTTCGAGCGAAAAGTTTCCTCGCGAAGCAGCCATTACAGATGTAGTTCTCGCGAGGAGCGCGAAAATCCTAGTTTCCATATAAGGGCAAAATTGATTCAGCGATTCTGATTGGTCGGGAAAAAACCCACGCATTGTCCCAAACATATAAAGAGAAGTTACACGCTTCTAGGTGATAAGCTTCTGTCTGCTCTTAACAGACCTTTTCAAACCTTTTCCATTCAGAATTCGTCTTCTTCACAGTCAGTTTGCCGGACTTTTCGGCAGAGATAAAACTGTCAAGTTCCTGAATCGAGTCCGGCCGGCTCGCACATCTTGGACGTTTTCGGCTTCTAAAAGTTCCCGACTGATAAATCGCGTTTGAAGTTTGGAAGACCCTCTTCGCTTCGCTCTAACGCTCTTTCATCCGGATTGCAGGTTTCAAAATCGTCTTCTTGAGACATTATTATGCAGAATTTGAAATTAATCGAAAGTAACTTGCAAAGATGGCGTCATGATCAGTAGCACTCTCAAATTTCGCGGGCCGTACCGTAGAATACGGCCCGTAAAATTGACCAATCACAGCGCGCGTACTATATAAGAGATATAATAAAGAAAATTACACGACTTTACCCTTTGCTTTTCTTCTATTGTAAAACAATAAATTCTGGGAAATTCTGGTATACACTTGCATACTTTACTTAAAGATGATGTACAGTCCGTACTGCGCAATCTCCGCCTGCTATGTTTATGAGTCGCATACGAAGGAATGTAAATACTAGCGAAAATAGAAATTATAATAACTTCATCGGGCATTGTGGCGTATTTTGCGGGCTAAAATGGAGAATTCAGCGGGCTAAAATATACGCTGAACTGAGCCAATCAGAAACAAGAAAATAACGTAGCAGCCAATCAGAACTGGAAAACCATTCAACTGTTCGCGCCGTTTTCTTGGAATTCAAAGCGCCGTTGACTCGAAGTGCGGGTCGAAGTGCTGCCATCTGCAGCTGCAAAGCTATTGTTTTTGAGCTTTATATAGTCGGGCCAAAAAACATATTTACGCCCGCGAAACATCAACTCTATTGTTATATTGTTGTACAAACTTACATTTTTCTTCATTATTAACGCCAGATATCCTTGCCAAACAATAATAACGAGTAGAAGAACCTCGGCGTTATCCCAAACCAACGTTTCAGCTCATCGAGCATTCAGGAACTCAACGACACGTCATAAAAACTTCATGTACGCTATCACCAAAGTGTAACGTATCAACAAATTCAAAACAAAAATGTAAACAAACCCTGAGTATGCGCCGTACGGACTGGAAATCATCTTTAAAGGCAGGAACGCCTTTAAAATACATGAATAAATCATGTGGAATGTAAAGTGATGTTGTTGTCTTATTGAGGCTGATGATGCAATTTAAGAATCTGATTATGAAATTACCAATATATGAGGATTGTTTTTCTTACACATGTAATAATTTTGTTTTTCTTTTTAAACAGGAAATTCCAGACATACCTCCAAATCCTAAAGAATTACCAGAACAAACAGGATGGAGAAAATATATTTCAATAAAGAAGGACTAGTTCAGTCATATGATAAAATATTGACACTCAGATTGTATTTTGTGTTTGTGAACGACCTTACTAGATTTTGGCTTCCATGTCACAGCTGCTTGCCATGTATTATTGATAATCATAAAGAGAGGATGATCTAAGAGAAGGATTCCCCGTGCTCCATGACATTTTGAAAGTTATTTTTATTCCCTTCTGATTGAGGCTCCGAAATCACATTACTCAAACTGACCAATCAGGTAGTGCTCTTAAAATAGCTCAACTATGGACTGTCGGCCCTATGTTCCTAATGGAACGAAGAGGAATGAAGACGAAGACGATGGACTGAAGTTAAAAATAGATTTCCAAAACTTATCTTATATCTTGGAAGAGACCCATGTATAGGACAATTATTTTTCTTAAGGCCGATTTAGACGGTACAAGCCTACGACACGACACGAATTTTGTCGTGTAAATCAAACCTACAACTCGCTTACGATTATCGTGTACGGACATGTCGTAGCTATAAACAATGTTAAAATATGAAAGTTGTATACGATTTTTACATGACGGGCGCAGCGCGCGTTACAAAAGTCGCATGCGACAAAATAGTACCGTCTAAATTGGCCTTTAGATCATCCTCTAGCTCTATTCTAAAAACTGATGAATCTGTTCCCTATCTCTTTCAATTATTTTAAGGCGGTTGTCAATTTTTTTTGTGTGAGGTCTAGGGAGAAGTTAATTTGCAGAATTAAAAGCCCCATTTACACGACATTCATTTTGGGTCCGGCACTCGTAAATTTTGGCACGCGGACCGATAGTTTAGGGCACGGCCCGCTTGATTTACACGACAAAATATGTTCGATTTTTTTCCATGTTCATTTCTGAACGGCACCCCCAAAATAAGAACGGCACTCTTAAATTTGTGAGTCCCCGAGATTATTTAACAGCGGCTCACATAATTTTTAGCGGATTCAGCGTTAAAAATCAAAATTTCAGGTACTGAATGTCGATTGCCTAAAACAATTTTATGGCTGGTGCCTTGAAAAAACGAAAAGGCCTGACAGAAATGAGGGACGAAACAAGGCATGTCATCATTTGTACCGTGGCATTGAAGCAGCGATAGTACGGCTTTATGCAAGCTATATATACTATATATATCGATCTGTTTAATCCTTCTGCGCTTGAGAGAGCTTTTGCCTCAGGTTTGACATGTTGAATTAAGTCGGAGAGCTGTGGTATGAGGGACATTTTCTTCTGGGTGCAAATAACAAGCCATATAAGTAGACAACGGCATTAAAATACTCGGTAAAAACTGCATTTTACGGAACAGATTATTGAAATACCGAGGGGTCAAAATTAAACATGGCGCATGATGTGAATTTATCAACATGCATGTACTGATACATTGCCTCTAGCTAAACTGTAATGTTACTGCTATGAATGACTATTCCTCGAATAGTAATTTACATGAAGCAAATTACAAGGGTTGAACAAAGCCGTAGTTAGTGTCCAAAATGGAAAACGGCATAGGCAAATTACGTCTGTTAAAATACTCGCTATAAGAAACACGTTTTACTACCCGTTGTTGTTATTAGCCTTATAATAAAATCTATAACTTCAAACGAGTGGAAACCCGACTGATTACTCTGTCTTTCAGGCCATTTATATTCCTCTTTAGGCTAAGCTTTTACGGCATGAAGACATATCTCGTCAGGACACACCGTTTGCGCATGTGTGATTGAAATTTTGGCGCCCCTAGTTTTTTCTCCGTGTCGCCGATTAGGTTCTGGGAACGAGAATGCATCTCTTTTTGGCACGCGGGCCTCTTTTTAGGCGGGCCGAGACTACCTCCTGAGGTGGTCTCGGCCCGCCTAAATTTTTGGGCACGCGTGCCAACAATTTTGCATTTACACGGCAAAAATCAAGCGGGCCGTGCCCTAAACTATCGGCCCGCGTGCCAAAATTTAGGAGTGCCGGACCCAAAATGAATGTCGTGTAAATGGGGCTAAAATGCGCTACTTTTTGAGAGTTTTACCATACAGTTACAGGCGAAATATTCTTATAAAAAAACGTTGTTATTTGCTTATACAAAAATTATTGCTGTCCGACGTTTCGATTTTTCAAACATCACCATCAAGCGAAGAGTGATAGCAAAGTGAAAGATAAATATAAATTAGTAAAAAAATAATTCACCCTTTTTTTTAGTCTTAAGTTATGTACTAAATAACTTAGCGCGGATAGAGTCAGATTACACGTTCAAAGTTCAAAGTCGTAAATGAAGCAATCGAATTTATTTCGGCACTTCTTAAAATAAATCTACCGACAACACAAAGAAACAAAGAAACAAACACATTAGCAGCAAAATTGGAATACATTTACCATCCTAAAAACCAGTGAGCCGAGATCTAAGATCACCAACGAGCAATGCGATATGGACTACCGTAAAATTCCGAAAATAAGCCCTTCCGAATATAAGCCCCCAAATTCGAAACGCAAAACAGCCTCCCATAATAAGCCCCTACGAATATAAGCCCCTCCAAAAAAGACAATATTATGACCCTGGCGAAATGTAACGTAGCCTTGATAAAAAATTTGATCTAATGGCGCTTCTAGTGTATGCGATGTACGTACGCACCGCACCTCACAGACAATCTCTTCAAGTCACGATTCGACGTGACCCTATGATGTAATCGTCCAAATATAAATCTGCACATCTCAGCAAGTTTCTGTTTACATAAATCTGCGAGTCTGGGCAAGTTTCTGTTTCCTTTACGGAAAAGAAATGTATTTCACACAAACAAACAGGACAATATTATGACCCTGGCGAAATGTAACGTAGCCTTGATAAAAAAAATTGATCTAATGGCGCTCCTAGTGTGTCCACCTAGTAGTGAGTACAATGATTTAATATTTTGACGAGTCAAACTCACCGACGTTGCGAAATCTGTACGCCGCTCCGATGTGTTTACGCGGTCCTAAATTAATATTTATTTGGACCAGTCCAACTTTCACATAGGCTCGATTTCCGCCGCTCTCTCGAGTCCGGGCTTCGTTCTTCCCCGAGAAAATCTTTCACAAGGCGAATACATTCATATATATTCATACTCACCCCTAGCTCTCCTCCTAGCACTTTGGCGGAGTAGAGGTATAAGGTGAATCACGACAAAAAAAAGCAGAAGCTATTTTACTAACCGGGGTGGGCCCCAGGCCCACGCCCGGTTAATAAAGTTTAACCCTCGGACGTACATCCAAAGTCATAACTACGACCGTACAAGGGGGAGGGGTGGGGGCCGGTCACGGAATACCCTTGGGTTTTCGTCATTATAAGGCCCAGTTCAGACGCCGTACTTCACATGAGCCGAATCGAATTCGATGAATTAAGTTCATGTGAGGTACGGCGTCTGAATCAATTCGGAACGGCTGAATCAATTCGGATCGGCTCAGCCGTTCTTCCCGCCTGGCTCAGCCGGGAATAACGGCTGTGGACCGGCTTTGATTCAGACGCCGAACTTCACATGAGCCGAAACAAATGCATGAATTATTATAAAGTATTTTTCAATATAACAGCAATTTTCCCCTATTAAATTAAGTTCGGCTGAATTAAGCTCGGCGTCTGAATCAATTCAGCCGGTCTAAATTAATTTAGGTCGGCCTAAATACGAATTCGATTCGACTCATGTGAAGTACGGCGTCTGAACTGGGCCTAAGACACATGAAAAGCTTTATGCCTTTAGTAAGCCCTGACAAGATGGTTATTTATTGGTTATGATGTCATTAAATTTTGCTATTTTCTCATGACGTCAGAAAAAGCATAAATCCATACAAACGAGAGAAAAAAAAAATATTTTCTGATCTCTTGATACAAAGTTATTCCAAAGCAACAATGGATGTTAAAATATACTAATACTGCCATGTTGCTTCAGAAAACTGGAAAAGTTATCAGTCTTATATTACGACAAAGAATTAAATTCGAAAATTTCGAGTAAACCTTCATGTCATTATGTGGTTGCCATAGTAACGTCATAAACTTCAGATAAAACAGTTCGTTGTTGGGGGATTTGTGGAAGCAAAAGACCGCAAAGTCCAGTCTGAATCCAATAACAATTGTTTGATTTTTCAATTTTAGCGCGATTGGTTAGAAAAAATTGTATAACTTTGAAAAAGATAAAAATGCGTAGTTAAAAACACTGTTTCGTCAGTTTAAATCAATAGCTATAGAGCGGTTTTCAATTGAGTGTCGTAAAACCAAAACCAAAGCAATTACATTGGCCAATCACAACAAACGAAAACAACGCAATGAACCAATGAGAGCTCGAAGCGAATACACGTAGCTAGCGCTAAGCGCGGGAAAACGCGTGTGACCAAGTAGGGATTGGTTTTGGTTTTGCATCTGATTGGTTGAGAAGGTGGCGCGAGTTTTTTACATGAACCAATCATAGAGCGTAGTAAAGCAAAACCAAAGCAATTCGGCGATTACTTTCGACACTCAATTGAAAACCGCTCTAATAAACATCCTATTTGGCCAAAAACATCTCGCTCAAGGAACTGGATGGTAATTAAAATCTACTCTGTTAAAACCGAGGATGGAGATTTCTATGTTGCTAGTGAAAAAAACAAATCAGCTGTTAGTGTACAACACCAACAACAACAACAACAACAACAACATGATTTATTGTCAGCTGCTTTTAGCTGATGCAAAAAATGGTAATCGTAATAAACAATACTGCTGGATCTTTATTTTAATTTTAGAGTACGTTAAAAAGTTTTACAGATAAGGAACTTACAACGCTATCGCGTAATGGTCGATACTTTTTGTTTACTAGAGCGCTATCAAAAAGGGGTAAATCAGTCATAAAATGGTGGTACAATATTTCAAGAACACAGAAATAGTAGTTTCTAACCGTACATGCCGTCCATTTGGTACAAGATGACTCTGCTTAATTTCAGTTCAGTGCAACTAGAAATTAACTTCACAAGGTGTAGCGAACTTATTTTTTTGAGTCCAACTGAAACGTTGACGCAAGGCTGAAACGGTTTTACTAAATACAAACAAAAAAGTTAATCAGCATAAGCGAAAGTTGCGATCTGAATGATAAGGACTGATTAGGACTGGGGCCTAGATACTTCCTCGATCATTATCCGGGACACTGATTGCCATCCTGTGATCGCATCACCCAAAGTATGACCACTTGGACATGATCCTACCCATAACTCCACTCTAACCGTGCCCTGTGGGATGTTTCACAGTAACCCTCGAATGATCGATGATGGAGTAGATTGTGATTCCCACTGGTTGACCAATTATTGTATACAATAGCTTCAATGGTCATTGGTCCACTGCATTCGTTACCATTAAACTTAAAGAACCATCGGTTACACTTTGAATCTCCCGAAACTCTCATAACTCCCTGGAACGAGAGTTTGATGGCTGTGTCGGACTGCAGCTTGTTAAACGAGCAGTCCTGGAAAAAATCAAATGAAAGAAGTCGGTTTGCAGTCTAACAAAGTGTAGCAACAATTTGTGTGAAGAGGATTTCTGGGTTAGGACGGTGGGGTTGGTTAATTAAAAGTGTAAATCAAAGATCACTTCATTAATTGACTGATATATATCTACAACAAATAATATTTTCCACTGATCCTCTCATGTACTGTAGTTGATACCATAGTTCATCCACATGAAGCTGCAAATTAAAACCATGCGTGGAGAAGGACAAGATATATATAAGGCTGTCAAGAAAAACTACCTATGCAAGAAGAAATGTCTCCCCTCACCTCATCCATCCCGTAAACCTGTCTCCCCATCCCCAAAACAAAACGACGCGTATGCGTTACCACATAGCTGTAAAACTAGCGGTTAATAAAGTCCGATAATAAGCCCTGGGCTTATATTTGTCCAAAAGGCTCAGTTTGTTTGGTTAGCGCAGCTTTGGTTGGCGTATTTTCGTGAGGAGAGGCTAATTGTCGGGGGGATGGAGGGGTGTGCTTATTATCAGAGTTTCCTGTGCATTCCACCTATAACTATCTTTTTTTTAACAACTTTATTGGGTTAAACTACAAAATTACAAACCTATATTATAATCTATAATATAGATTACTCCTCCTACTTTTCCTTATTTCCTATCTGAATGTCCTCACAGCACATTTTCAACTTTAAATACTGAATTAGGAAATTATAATACGAACAACTATAAATTATTAATGCGAACAACTTCCATACAACCTCATCAGATCTTCACATAACAATTGACTGTTTTAAAATCTGATCAACGATTAGTTTGTGTTCCCAATATTTTAAATGAAATTATCGATTTGCTGTTCTGTAAATGGAAAACGTATCTTCATACTGTTGCATCAAATTGTTTTCTTATCAGCTCATTCTGGAACGTCCCCTCCCCTCCCCACCCACACGCCGTTCATTGTATAAACCCAGGACTTATAAGCGGGATTTTAAGGTACCCATTTGTAAACAGAACGTTTCTCTCTTACCTTAATCTTACCGTTATCTTTACTCTCGTCTAGATTTTTCCACACGCATTGTTTCCAGTTTGTTTGTGGCACGGCACTTGAAGGACTTCTCACGCTTTCTCCCTTATCTCCCTTAATTCCTTGATTTCCCATACGTCCTTGCTCTCCTTTTATTCCCATCATCCCTGGTGGCCCGCTCTTCCCATGAGGCCCTTCTTTACCTCTCTCTCCCTTTGGACCCAGCATTCCTTGCGATCCCATCTCGCCAGTCTGGCCTTTAGCTCCATCTCTTCCCTGTGGACCTTGCGGCCCCGGATGCCAGGCATTCCCGGCATGCCATTTGATCCTGGAATACCTGGAAAACCATGGGCAAATGTAGATTTCTAGGAAAGAAACAGAAGTTTTTAAATGGTCGAAGAAACAAGGATACACTGGGAAGCCTACAATGAGATGAAAATGGTGTGTTGTTTGTTATTAATTGGTCAAATAACCATGTGATTGATCAACGTCGGGGTTGATCATTTTCTACTGCCCCGTGTGTTCACGTTCTGTTTGCAAGCGCGCAATCATTTCAAGATTCATACTCAATTCGTTTCTATCCGAGATTGTTTTTCTTCGTGACAGTCACGTGTCAGGTATGATGTTTCGCAGGGCGCTACTGAAAACCACTGTATTTTTATTATTATGTCATTTGCAAAAACAAAATCCGCCATCTTGGATTTCAAGGTTAGAAAATGCGCCCAGCCGCCATCTTGAAAGCGGAGTAGACCCTGGGAACGAGGTTGGAAATCTCCAAAATTGATTTGAAAAAATCAAAAGTATGCAAGGATAGAACGACTATAAAGGTTTTGGAAGAAACTCTTCATTAAAACCGAAAATTAAGCTGAAAAATATCACCATATTCAGCTATATTCGGGTAGAACATCCTGTCAAAACAGTTGCCATAGAAACGTCAACTCACATAGCCAATTGCAAACAATTGACAAACCAAAATGTTCCCGGCCAGTTTAGGAACAATCACGAAGTTTGGCCATTATTGGCTTGACTGTTTTTAAGCTAAGTTTGAAATCAGAGCGGGCGTTCCCGCTGCCGATAAAATAAGGTTTGCATCCATCTATAACTGTAATCTGTAAGTCAACATTGTAACCTCATGCATAGTACTTATAGACTCAGAACCTTGTGTTAGAGTCAGTATAATCACTTCAAACCGTGTGGAATAGTCTAGAGCTAAGTCAGGTCTCTCCCTTCTTGACGAGGTCAAATACTTTTCATTCATTCTAATAACCAGGATATATGTTTGTTCGCTCGTCAAACCGATTAGTAGTTATAGAACTCTGAAAATACCACACAACGATCAGTCAACTATTCCGGGTATAAGCAGATGATGTGTTTGAGGCCGATATCTACGTTTTATATTGATTTAATCGGCTGACCTAGTAACGCAAACAAGTATCTTGATTGCTGGGCATCCTTACGAACACAAATGTGACCAGGGTTTATCACCAACATTTCACGGGCAGTCAGCTAATATATTCTATAAAGTGATGCTGTATGTCAAAGTGACTTGACATCGTGTGACAAACATAAAGAAAACTAATATATTTTACTTTGTACCTCACATAGGTCTTTGGCAGCGCCAGTAGTTTGTTGTTGAGGGCTGGTAGTCGTTTCCAGTGACTTTCCCGTTCCACAGAAAACCAACAGACTGAGAGTAGCGAAATACACAAACTGTGCCATGCTTCTGAATTGTATAAATTTAAAACTCTTTGTAAAAGAAAAACAACAACAGCACCACTTTGTGTCTGTTTTGTTGGGCGACTTCGTCAAGTTTCGTGATGCTATGTGCTCATTGTCGTAACTCAGCAGGTCTTAGTGTGAAATTTGATTTACATGTCAATCAGCAAAGATATAGTTTTCTATTGAGAAAATATTTGATTAATTAAAAATAGCAAAATACATTTAATTATAGAAACGAAAAATGAAATCCATTCAACAGGGGCACCCAACGGATCGAAATATCTGATGAGATGTTCCTTATAATATTGATCCAGAAGACAACGTTATGATATTCTAGATCTCAACAGCACTATAACAGCGTCACCGCGCAGAGTATTTCAAATGAAACAGAAGTAAAAGTATCAAACTGAGAAACACTCAAAAGCGGTTACCTTTCTGCAGTGATAAAAACTTTACAAAAGGTTAACTAGAAGCGGAACTCTTTGATGCTATAATTTCGAAATGTTTCTTTTTGTTTTTAAACGTGCATCAGAAATATGTTCCAGTACTCAGAGCACCTAACAACGAAATTTAGGCTAAATACTTGGAATGTCGTTTTTTCTATTTTCCCACATGTCGTCTTTGATCCGGGCTGTTCGGGATTCTTTAGCCTAAACAATATGGCCGAAAAGTTTAGGAAACGAAATCTTATTATCCGAATTTATGAGCTGTTGTCACCGTTTTCTTAGTTGGCCTTTTTTCGTTCCCAAAACGAATTCTAAAACGACATTTGATCTTTTCGAAAACAACAGGCATTATTAAATGTCCCATATTTCCCATATATTCACTAAATAAAACAGTTTTTTTTTCATCACATTTCAGTTAATCCGAATATGTGAGGCGACTATAGTCCTTCAGAACAGATATCCACTGAAACGATCCGTTGGGTGCCTTACAATGAGTACCCCGTTCCGAAGTTCAAATGGAGACTGGGGACGAGTTTTTAAATTTTGATTTAATTAAAAATTAGAGCCCATCACAAGAAAGATCACATTAAAATTAGTCGGTTTACCAAGTTTGGGGTTGTTTCGTTGGATTTCAACCATGTAGAAGGCTTTCAAAAATCAGAAAAAATTAGAGACTTTGTATGGATTTTGGGGACGCCATCTCTGAATTAGAGACGTTTGTTATGGAATTTGGACGACCTTTGACAGCTCACAGCCTGGTTACTTTGCAATGTAACATAACCAAACTTGGTAAACTTACTAATTTTCGTGCGATATTTCTGGGCGGATGGGATTAAATTTTTAATATGACGTAATAGCCCTTTTCACGGTTAACTTGCGATATTTGCATAACAATACACTTGAACATAGAAGCGAGGCAATTTCGGGCACAAGCTGCAAAACATCGTGTTTTTCTTGAACTCCTTCAACTATTTTAGTATAAAAACAGTTTTAAAATGTAGAAGAACTACAATTCTTTTAGTTTACGTTGTTTTTAGAACAAAATGTAAAACGACTTTTCTCTATTAATAAAGAGTAGACTCGCATAAGCAACACGGAGATCGGATTACGATCTTTACAGAAAACTTTAACTAAAATAGTTGCATATTTAGTTCTTCTCCGTTTTAAAACTATTTTTATGCTTACATAGTTTAAGGAGCTCAAGAAAATCACGATGTTTTACAGCTTGTGCCCGAAATTGCCTCGCTTCTATGTTTAGCTGTATTGTTATGCAAATATTTCAGGTTAACCGTGAAAAGGGCTATTTGAACAATTAGTAAACTAGTGCCCAGTCCCTTTTTGAACTTCGGAACGGGTAGATTCTTTGCCCATAAATTTAATGCACACATCATTCAACACCAGCAAATGCACTGCTGGTGTATATATCCATCTTTGCTGACGTCATCGTTTTCATATCGAATTTTAAAATTCATCCGATTAAAAAAACCACAGATATCATAAGTAGAAAAAGCATGAACAATTTAGTTATAGTGCCAAGTTTGATGGTAAACGGCTTGAAATCTGCTTCAAACGATGCAATCAGTTTGATACGAACGTTTGTATAGCTCATGGTATGGAAAAATCTCATTCTATATTTAACGTATTGCTCTTATATTTGGCGGCACAGTCGCAATCAGTTCATATCATTTATAAGTTTTTCAGACTAAATTGAATTTTCCTTAAATTTATGCTAATAAGAGATAAAAGAAAGCAGACGTTAATAATGATCGCCCTATAGTAACAACAGAAATGCTATATATCTATAAGCTGTTATATATGTCAGAGGTAATTCCAAATTGGATTAAATACAAATGCACGGGCATGGATTAAAATAGGAACTAAGGCTAAAAGGTTATCAGCAATTATTTGATACACGTATTTTGAATTTTAGCCTTGAGCTTATCAGCCATTTGGATTTAACTATTTCCTCACGACGTCAGTAAAAAGGCATACATCAATACAAAGTTATTCCAAAACAATAATGGATGTAAAAAAAGTACTAATACTGCAATTAAGAAAACTGAAAAATTATCATTACAAGGAAGAATTACATCTGAAAATTCGAAATTTGGTTAAATCTGCATGTCATTGCAGTGCGGCCTTATGCTACACTTGGGGCGAAGGGGTGAATGAATGAATACATGTCATTTCGCAGTTGCCATGGCAACGTCAAAAGTGCAGATAGACAGATCGAAATGTCCGGAAGGGATGAATAAACAGCTACTGAAAGTTTTAGCATCAAAGAGTAAATTCTGAAAAACCTTGTAAGTCCGAGGATGATTCATTTTTTCTATTACCCTTGGTGGTTGATAATTAGTTTAAAAAAATGTCGGGATTAATGACACTATTCAGTTGAAGACCTTCAAGTGGATAGAAGTGAAGGTATTGTGACATTAATATTGAAAAAAATCCAGTTTACCCCCCCCCCCCCCCCTGGACTTATAAGCCCCCTATTGTATAGCTTGTTTTGTATGTCATGTCGTTACAGCATAAGCTCAGAGACCGTTGATGTTCATTTTACGACTGTATTACTTGTTTTGTGTATCGTGCCGTATCGTTATTTTAAGAGAGTTATCGCATCCGGTATGCACCTGACCTAAAATTTTTCGACGCAAATTTCCCTTCCAAATAGAAGCCATGCTAACATTTTTGAAAGGCAAAATCCCTTCTGATAAGAAGACTCCCTAAAATGCTAACACTGAAAGAAGGAAACATATGTTATAAGGGCGCTTATCGGACGCTTTAGAAAAGGATCGATTATTGGAATAAGGGCGCTTAGTAGGGGGGTTATTAGAGATCGAGAGCATGCGTGGTTTATAATTTTGTCCACCAAAGAGCTCAGGCGGGACCAAGTTTCGTGTAGAGTATATATACATATTTCTTTCTTCAGTTGTGTCTGACGAGAATGACGTGCATATCACCAGCTGCCCGGGTCGAATCCACCCAGGGTTGATTTTCTTCCTTTTTCTTGTTTAAAAAAAAAAAAATTACATCCCGTCTGACTTGGACAAAATACTATCGTCAGCAAAGACAGAAATAGGAGCATGTCCAAGGCTTACTAGCATGTGTTGATTTCCCATGTGGAAAATTCTTCCTGCAATACTCACGCGTTGCTTTGAAAACATATCCAAGATCGCGCGAACTTTGCTGGCTAATTATCTTTTAAAATATATTCCACTGGCCAGATAAAAATTATACACGCAGACTGTTCACTGAAAAGTCCAACAAAAATGCACCCCGCATCTCCCACACCCCATCTTTGAAAGCCGATAA
>MU827845.1:0-220322 GCA_029204205.1 Desmophyllum pertusum | reverse complement strand
TGCTGGACTTTTCACTGACTACAGTATATTAATAAGACCACTGATCAGATGAAAAATTAACCAACGTAATAAATTTCAATATGAAAATTAATAAATTCATCGGCTAGGCACTGGGGTCAAACCCCCGGGACAACCAGAGGGGATATGTTTGTAGCCTGTTCCAGGCATTCAGATAATGAGAGGCGGTTACGAGTAGGCGCAAGAGCGTGAAGAGTGGGCCCAATCCCCTCGCCACTCCCAATTATCCAAATGCCTGTAACAAGCTAGATTTGTTTGGGGAATAGAAGGAGATAGATTTGATTGATTGCCCCTGGGTTGGGGAAAATACTATACTTATTGTAATATAATTATTGGGTGCATTCCATTTGACAAAAATTCCAGTTTGAAATTCCTGAACGTTCGGACAAGCTTAAGAAGTATACCCAAATTTCTGCCAACTTTTTTCTGGAATTTTGGGTTGAATGGAAAGTGTCCATGATGTTTTAAGTTCAATGAATAGGGTGGGGGAATTCACAAGTTTGTAAAATCATGGACAACAACGAGTCTGTGATCCGGGACATATTACCGTATATATATCAGATGAAACCTTACTATGACTTTCACTGAAATACATATCAATGTAAATCAGCTGTCTCAAGATGTTATTCTGTTTGATTTATAGTCCTCATATTTTTAATTGCCTCAATGTTTGTAATAATTATACAGTCTGTAGATTAAAATTTTATAACAGAAAGAAGAGCTGCTACTACATGTTTAATTGTTGGACATCGCGTCTGGAACAAACACCACCTCCGTAGCAATGTACAACAGAGCCATAGCAGAAGGAAAAGAGCATGTGTGTTATTTTCAGGTACTGATGAAGGCCCGAAGTGCCGGAAAATTATTCGGTCCCCACCTTATAAATAGGTATGGATTCGCCAATGTAATATGTACTTGAAATAAAATGTTAAGCCCCCCTCTCTTAAGAGAATTATTTTACCTTGAGCTCTCTCCCCCCTAATCCTTTGGCTTTGATTTTACTTTATGCCCCCCTCTGGTTTTCCAACCCCCCCCCCCCCCCCCCCCCCTCCTGGTAATTATTGCACAGTCCCTTACCCCTTATATATAGATGGATATCAGGGGGAATGTTTGTTGAGAAACATCCCCTACCACTGGGTCAAGATTAACTAAGTTTACAATTCCCCGGGGGTCTACCCCAAGGGCAAAGCTGATGACATGTGCAATTTGCTTTCATTTCTTTTCCACAAAACATTTTTTGACCATAATAAGACAGTCTTCTGCATCAACAATACTCATCATCAAAACATGTAGCAACCTCCTGTCTACCTACCTGAGAAATTAAGAATTCTCTGACCAGATATTAAATTCTCCGAATTTTCCCTGATACCATGAAAAAAAATTGCTTGCTTTTTCCCGACCTGAAGCAACCATGCAAGAGTAGCTCTACAACTGCCATATTAAGTTATTTTTGTTTTAAATTCATTAGCAGTGTCCGATGCTGTCAACCCTCATCCATAAAGTTCATGCCTCTGGGTTTAAAAATTATGTCAGACAAGAAATTTGACAAGAAATTTGTGTGCAATAATATTATTACACACAAATTTCTGATACTTGGCTAAAATTCCCTAAAATCCACTGTGTGGACCAAGAAAGGAATATGTTTCAAATAAAATAATGGGATTAGGAAAAGGATATTCCAAGAAATCACATTCCTTGATCCAAAGTGGCATATAAACATTTAATAATTATTTTAAAATATGTTTAAAATGCTTTCCATGATTGCTTTACAAATTATCTATCGCAAAATCCGGGCGGCGAAATAGTTTGTCCATTCAGTACAAGTCAATGATCTAACAATAAAATCACATCAATCTATCTATTAGTTGCTAAAGAAAAATGAAGCCACATGCCATCGCGTTGTAGTCGATCGCAACAGCCACAGAGTAGGTTCGATCGATCGATCGATCGATCGAAGATAAGCTTACTATTCCTTCACTTGCCGTGCTGTTTACTCACATAATATCTAATAGTCCTTCCTTCTTTCAATGGCAAAATCTCCAATGTAGAATATAAATACCGGGAAAATTGAAAGATTTGATTTCAAACGTTTCCTCTCGAAACATTCACAACAAAAATGGCGTCCAAAGCTGTTTCGTTCCACGCGTGGAAATCCGGCATTCTCGCGAGTGTCGCGTATCGGAAGTAATTTTGATTGGCTATTTAGAAGTCATGTCAACCAATGTCAATCCATCACGAAAAGGGGGCGGAAGGCATCTCGTTGAAGAATTGTGTCAGGCAAAACACACCGGCTGTGCTTCATTTTCATCGCTTGTGTTCGGGTGTCTAGAAAGCTAAGACCTAAGACCTAAGACCCGGAAACCTAAGACCCCCGTATAAAATCGTATTCCATGAATTTACCGCCTTGAGGTAGTAAAGCTCTATCGTAATTTCTCAATGTTTACGATTTTAGCGAGATATAGGCATTTGAAGTTTCATTTTAGGGCCGTTTTGGCGGAAACACGACTACTTAAAAACATGGAAAGCTAAGACCTGGAAACCTAAGACCCGGAAACGTAAGACCCGGAAAGCTAAGACCCCCGTATAAAATCGTATTCCATCAATTTATCGCCTTGAGGTAGTAAAGCTTTATCGTAATTTCTCAACGTTTACGATTTTAGCGAGATATATAAAGCATCTGAAGTTTAATTTCTTGGGCCGTTTTGGGTGAACCACCTCGCACCGGCTATTCAAGTTATAAAGAATGTCAAGATTGCGAAACAGTCACACAAGTTAAAAAAACTCCACTCTGCTTTCAGGCAAGTTTGAAAGGAAAATTAACATTATCGACTTATCTTTACATCTTTAAACGCCTAGACAGTAAGTTCTGTGTATCTGCAAGCCGGACCGCGCACAGCACGCGAGCGTGACATTGGAAATGGGGGGGGGGGGGGGGGGGGGGACTCCCTTATATAAGCTATATAGGTATGTGCGGCGCCAAAGGGTATGGTTTTTGAGCCGTTTGGCCTGAAATAGGGTATAGATTTTGACCATTTTGGTCTGAAATAGGGTACGTTTTGCCTACTGGACCTACTGGTCTGAATGAAACTTCAGATGCTTTATATATCTCGCTAAAATCGTAAACATTGAGAAATTACGATAGAGCTTTACTACCTCAAGGCGATAAATTGATGGAATACGATTTTTATACGGGGGTCTTAGGTTTCCGGGTCTTAGGTTTCCGGGTCTTAGGTTTCCGTGTCTTAGGTTTCCAGGTCTTAGGTTTCCGGGTCTTAGGTTTAGGTCTTAGGTCTTAGGTCTTAGGTCTTAGCTTTCTAGACACCCGCTTGCCGGTTCTCCTTGTGAACAGCTAGAAAATTAATTCCAAGAGAAAAGTTTGGAACTTCTTCTTCCATTCTCGAAATTGAGAAGAATTTCTCGAAATCAGAGGGGGCGACAAAATATTCTTCACATCGATAAAAAACATTTGATACATAGGGGCCCCTCCCCCAAGCCCTCGAACGTCAAAAACGTCCAGGCAGAATATGGTTAACGTCTTATTAACCGGGCAAGGCCTGAGGCCGAGCCCGGGTCATAATTCGCTCGAATTTTTTTTCTTTTTGGTGTCGAGCACCTCAGACCCCCACTCGGCCAACCCCTAGAAGACGTGAAGTTTATAAGCGTATTGAGTTTTACTTGAAGGGAGTTTGTATAGAAGCTTATAGAGCCATTTTGTTATCCGTCAGTGTGTAACTAGCATTCTGATAGTTAACAAAGATGCGTATGCGAGTTTGATAAAGTACTATGCTTCGGTCAACCTCGTTCCCAGGGTCTCTCTCGTACTATTGCTTGTTTCTGTTTGTTTTTATTGCACTCGCCTTACCTTCACCTTTTAGGATATATCTTTTAAAGGAAAACTCGACGTGCAATCACTTTGTTTAGTTATACATATGCGATGTGTACGTGATGTGTTAGATTTTACAGCGCTGGAGTCAGCGACTCGCAAAATATAAGCTTGGTTTATTAAACTTGAATTAAGCCCAGGGTGTCTTAATATTTTTTATTTCCTCTTTGTGGAAATGTTCAGATGTCAGTGTAATTTATATAATAATGACGCTTCGACATTGACCTTTCGAGACCTTGCCTGACGTGGAGCAGCGCTAGCGCACTGGAAATTCATCGATTTTCCGTAGCCCGTCAGTAATACAGCAACAACATCTCGGCCACAGTAAATTGCCTCTAAACATTGGAGTAACTGCTGCAAAACAGCGAACTGAAGACTGCTGTAAAAACATCGCTTGCCTGTGAACAGTGGCCGTTAGCTTCTGGCCTCGCTTTGTTGTCGACAAAAGAAAGCGTGACAAAGATTCGTAATTGTAGGAGCCCTCCCTGGGGTTTGAAAATGTCAATTAGACACGTGACCAGCCCCAACCAGGGTCTCTCTTCCCTCGCGCCTCTGGGGTGGGGAGATGAGAGACCCTGGGAACGAGGTTGTGCTTCGGTTCATTTCTTTGACAATTTCAAGGAATTGGATTTTCCACCCCTTACCCTACTCGGCCAATCCCAACCGGAATACCTAAATATAAATTCTTCTATCTTAAAAACAGACGAATTTCTTTTAGCAAGTGCGGAGAATTTAAATCCTGAGCTTAGCAATAAAATACTTTAGAAAAGTATCTTTATAATATTTCCACAAGCAGGAAACTTAACCAAGGAAGAAGAACTTCCATTTCAAAGACGTGTAAGTGAGTTTAAACCCCTAAACTGCGATTGCTATACATACATTTTAAACAGACTTTTCGCACTGTTTAACAATGGAGCAGAGATAGCCTGAGTATCAGGCTTTTCGGGGAAGAAGCTATTGTCCGATGCTGTTTACGTGCTAAAGATAGTGTATTGACCATTGCGTGCTATAGGATAGCTAGCTATTAATATACTGTAATCACGCAAGGTCCGCAAGCATCAGATATTCACGTTACTCGCGTGACTTAGGTATGGTTAGTTCAGTGTCTGGAAGTGGGGTTCTGGATCCGGCCCGAATCACGCGCCGATTTTTCGTAAATTCACGAATCACGTAACTTTTTCATGTCATGACTGTCATTTCCCGAATCCCGTAGTTTTTTTAAATTTTAAGCTGTTTTTTTCTACCCTGCGAGCAGAGCCTCTTTCGATCCTCCTAGAAAAATCGGGAGGAGGAAAGAGACTCGAAAGAGGAGGATCGAAAGAGGCTCTGCTCGCAGGGTATTTTTTTTCTACTTAGTGAAAAAATATGTTTTGTTATCTAAACAAGTATGTGAAGTTCAGATTGGTTGACTAGGATGGTTTGTCTAAAGAAAATTCTGCGAAATAATAATAATGACTTTATTAGTGTGTCAAGTGGTACATAGCCGAAATCTGAGTAAACATTGGCAAAGAAATGTTGCACCAAACTCATGCAGTCTTTCCGGTATAAACTGGGTGTTTTCTTGAAAATGCGTTTTATAGACTATAGATAGAAGGGTCTTCCAAAAGCTACAAATTAACTTGAATTGAATCATTTTACAGGAGAACTGTTAATGATATTACCTTAAAATAAGATGAAAGGGTTCTGCTCACTGTAGGTTGAGCTCTGCGGCCATGTGCGATCGTGCGCTCAGAGATACCAGAGATACAATTGACTTGTTTGTTTGTTTCAAGCAGTGTTCAAGTAGTTCTAATAAAGATTGATTCTCATATGGGACATGGAAATATCGAAGACAGTGGGCTCTAACCGCCCGTTGCGAGAGTCGCGAAAGTTTCTGACAGGCAGTATTTGATAGATAACACACACAATGCGATGAAACCTGTTGACAAACAATCACACATTATTTGATTTTCCCGAAAATATATCTGATTTATCTGCTGAAATCAGGAATCACGGCCCAAGAATTTTAAGCTTATAGGTAGAAGTTTTAGCGCTTTCTGTAGATTTTGTGGACGCCTCAATGGAAGTTACCAGGCGTAGTCAATCGATAGAAATCGATATCGGAAATCAATCGATACACTCGATATCAATCGATATCAATCGCCGACTGCTATCGATTGATATCGGTAATCGATAACAATCGAACTCACAAAAAAAAAAAAAGTTATCGATTGTTATCGATTGGCAAAAATCGATAACAATCGATAATAATCGATAATAATCGATAACAATCGATAAACATCGATAATCCAAAGGAGTATTTGTTTCAAACATATTACTGAAGATGGCGTGGCTCGTCCAGCAGAGTGTTCATCCACGTTCACTTGGTTTTCTGGGATTTAAAAGATTTGAACATGTCCATTCATTCGAACCAGGCTTGTTTTATGACGACGAAAAACACAGAAAACTGCTTCTTCTTTTGCATGTATTGTTCCTGGTCGATATTTATGGAGCCAAAGTGATTACTGCTGTGCTACTGGATTATTTTTTATTTCTTGCTTACTCTGTGATTTATTCTTACGTTTCTTTTTAATGCGACTAATTGAAATCACAAAAACACTGATTTTGTTGTTTATTCTGCTTCATCTTTATGGCGTTGCTATAACGAGACCAGAGGGTTGCACGCCGCTACTTTGCACACCGCAACTTCTTCTTCCGGTATTATGAACTGCGCTGAAGATCGATAAAAGACCAAATTGTTCCTGTCATTGTTTTTGTTCCTATAGTATTTTGTTGATAATTGTTAAACTATTGCATGCTATGATGATTGAATGACTCAATAAAACCATACAGACAACATTGTGTCAATGATTAACTTGTAAAATGACAAAAATCATTTCAGATAAAAATCGATAATAATCGATAACAATCGATAAATTAATCGTTATCGATTTCTATCGGAAATCGATATCAATCGAACTCACAACTTTTTTTCTTTATCGATTTCTATCGATTGATATCGGAAATCGATATCAATCTTCGATTGTTATCGATTGTTATCGATTGATATCGATTATCGGTTTATCGATTGACTACGCCTGGAAGTTATGATTATGCGGCATCACACTGTAAATGACACGATGAATAAACTTCGGTTTAATAGCATAAAATAGTTTTCATTCAGCATAATGCGGAGAAATGCGGACTTTATAGACTTCAAACTAAGTAAACCAAAGGTCAACAAAGCATATTATGAGAGTTTGTATGGAGCTGAAATTCGATCGAAAACAATTTTCACTTTTCTTTCGAAAAGTTGTAAATAATGTACGGGTCGCACTACAGCCAATTTTGACCAATTTTGTTTATTCAAGTGTCAAATCTGTCAACACGTAACGTAAAAATCGTAAAATACAGTGCGACCCCCAGTTTCAATTTTTTGCCAATTTTTTTGCGAATTGCCAAATTTTCGCCAATCTTCAAAGAAGCCGAAGTGTTGCCCTGGAGGCGACCAAATTTTTGAAAATCACACAATTTTGTTATTTTAGCCCGTTTTAGCCATTAAACTGTCATTCACGCATGATGCTATGTTTTGATAATTAAGATTCGCTAGTTTAGCGCGTGCAATTACGGAACAAAATAATTTTTTACCTGGTTCATCTGACTCTTTTAATAATTCTTTCGACCGGAAAACGAAGAACATGAACATCGATATTACGCCGCGAATGTCTATGACTACACTGGGTCTGATCGAAACCAAATTTACCGGCGGCAATTTGGAGAACAATTCGTCTCAAGTTCAAAACAATCTCCTTCGATTGCAATTGAAGCCAGCAGCAAGAAACGTAGACTTTCTAAAAGCCCTTTCCAATATTATTTTTCCCTTTCGTTGGTTTTGGTTTCCTCTCGCGACGTTCCTCGATCGTTGTCGCGCGTCGCCCGGTTTCGCTCAAAGAAGACGACTTGTGGCAAGTCTACAAGAAACGACGAAAACCAAGAAAGCGAAGTACGAAACGTGTCCCAAGCCGTTTAAGTTTACATTTACATCAATCAGGAGAGTTTTGGAAAAACACATCTTGGTTTGAGTGCGACCACCACCAAAATGTGGCACTTGCGAATTTTTTGCAAATTTTTCCTCGCCAAAAATTACAAAATTTTTTATGTAAACAAAATTGGCTGTAGTGCGACCCGTACCTTACTGTCAACCTTCAAGGGACGATTTTTTGCAAAATTTGTTTTTCAAGCCAAATTAAAGACTACTATTTTTTTCTGCATTTTCCAAAAAGAATAATTTGAAAAACTTGAAATGCGCGCGAGTTATCGGCAAAAACGTGTTTTCAAATAAAAGTAAAAAATCCACTAAGGTGTTATAAGGCAATTAGAATGTGTCAACCGCAGAGCTCCCCGTGACGTTTTTTTCATGGCAATCTCACCCCGCGCCTCGTATTTCACGTCGCTTTGTTTCTTGTGTTTATACTTGTCTTGTAATTTATAACACAAAAATCTACGCTTCCGTACGCCGTTTATGGAGAAAAAGAGAGGACAGGGCTGTTATCAAGGAAAGCTTTAATACCCGCGTGCATTTATAGCTGCAAACAACGCTTGCTTTGGTTGAATTCCAGTTTCGTCGACGCCACTTTCGCGAGCCTTTTTCTTTCTTTGTTCTTCCCGTGCATTCCGCTGCGGTTGTTTTCTTTTCCACTGATTCGGTTTCGCCGATGAATTTTGTGCGCCAGACTTCACTTTCCCCAATATTCTCCTAAGCATGGAAATGTCGTTTCCCGTGAATTTCAATAGACTGCCTTGTCACGTAGTCTCCCACGCAGCCGTTATTTGTGTCGTCACGCAACGCTTCTCCCCACTAACGCGCAACGGCTGCTCAAACCTTGACCACATTCCTTTGCAGATTTAAGCCAATCACAGTTGCAGTGCCATTTTCGGAACTCGTTCCCGCCAAAATACACCAATCATAGATTGTGTCTTATCATGACCTTAGTGTCGGAAACGTCAAACGCACGCCAGTATGCCGCCTTTTGAATTTGACGCACACCAGACATCAAAATAAAACACGGTTTTACTGAAGAAAAATGTATGATATGAAAGAATAATGTCGAAAAAACTTCATTATAATTACAACAGACATCCTAGTTCAAGAATTGGATCGATCTAGCAAGTTTTCGGCAAACGGCAACAGTCACGTTCTTGCCGATAGGTGTCAAAGTTACTGCGGTCAAAACAAAAGGAAAGGAATGTGGTCCAGGTTTGAGCAGCCGTTAGTGGGGAGAAGCGTTGCGTGACGACACAAATAACGGCTGCGTAGGAGACTACTTGTCACGAGGCTCTCTGGGGGATTCCTATGTTGTGTTCCATTGGTCGGCGGCATGACCGCATTCACACCCGCTTTGATTAAGTGTGAAAACTACAAAAATCTTTTCTGCCCGAAAACTACGGATTTGTTTTTGTGTGAATTCCCTCTCTTCAAATGAATTAACAGGGTATGTAGATTTGTTGGATTTTAATAAAATTTGGCCAAAATGTTTGTTAGACATTAATGCACCAAAGTGTGTGAGGCTTTAACGAAATTCGAAATATTTTTTGCGTGGCGTCCCAGCGCGTGACACGCATCGAAAACATATCCATTGTCTAACTTTAAAATAGATTTTTTTCGGGAACCAATAAGAGTATTGAAAAAGCCTCACACACTTTGTTAGCCCATTATCTCCTGAATGATATTGTCCAGATTGTTTTGATGTTCGCGGTAACACGGTGTCTGCTTAAGGTATCAGCCACCCTTCAGGACCGTCCGCGCGCGGATCGCTGTAGCGTTAGTTGTTTTTATAAAAAAACCTATAAACCATATATTTTTTGAAAGTTTAATAATTCCAGATTATGGCTTTTTACTAAAAAAAACGATAAACTTAAATGTGTTTCGAAAATGGGAAGCTTTGTGCAAAAGTACATGTCTTTATAAATCATGCTCCACTCCCTCCGGAAATAAACAGAAGAAAACGATTAACACCGCATTCGCTTCTCAACACGTTCGGCTAAAAAACTGTGTCTCAGATTTTTGACAAGTGCGTTTATTTTCTTTTATTGGCAAATGAAGTTGGGAGTGACAATTAGTTAACACTCCCTGTGGAAAAAAAGCTCTAGCTTTAAAATTAAAAGGAGTATTAAAATTCGCAGACACGGTTTTGTAGAAGAGATGTATGTCATCATTCTGGCCAAATTTCAGCCAAATTGGTTGAATGGCTGCCGACTTGGAGTTCAAAACGCACGCGTCGCTCGGCAAAATTTTCCTTCCGAGATAAAAAGGAAAATACATTTTTTTCGGCATCTTACCTGGAATGAGATTATGACACCTAAACGTCTATTCTGATCGATACCATAGAGAGATCAACTTTCTCTAACAATAGGACTTTGACAGGTAACATGTAACAGGAACAAACGTTCGCGTAAACACTCACGATAGCCAGGCGATAGTGAACAGAACGACGCCTCAAATCAGATGAAACCGACGAGATCACAAAACGACTGTGCTGTAAGAAATTAGATTAGCTGGGTAAGAAGTTCTTCTATCTTCCACAGTTATTTTCACAGGCACAGTATGCGAATATTGGAGTAAACAAATGCACGCGGGTCGCACGCTAGCGACTTGTGCACTGTTTTGTGTCGCAGAATCAATTCAACCTAAAATTAACTTTAGGTAGTATTTGTACAGGGCGACTTCATTTTTGCTTTTAATGGATTTGATGGAAGTCTCGAGAAGTCACTTTGCTTTGACTCTGGAAGTGGTAGGAGAAACCTTTGTGTCGCTCGCTATGAAATCGGCCATGCAGCGCATACAATTATTGTATGTAATTGGATAATTGAAGATATGACTGAAATGTCAACAGCTAATTACAGAAAAATAATGAAGGAAATCTTTCATGTTCAATAACTTTCCACAGAAATAACATTTTGAGGTAGAATTTTTTGGAAATAAAAGCTCTTTGCGAGATCTACCAGAATTTCAAAAAATTGAAAATTTCACAAAATGGTAATTTTGAAGGGTGGCTGATACCTTAACTGAGTTACAAGCCTTCGTCAGTTTTGCGTTCGAAGGCTTGCGCGCGCCTAACAGAACAAAAACGGACAAAAATAGTGCTTTTATCGGATTCTTCATTCTATTACCTTTACAGTGATATATAGTTTTCGAGGGTTTCTTCTAAAACAGCACCCATAGGAAAGATTTCCCGAAAGGCACCCTCGAAGGTTTACAGTAACCTTAAAGTGTTTTTGTGAGTAAACAGACACGGAATATATTTCACAAGTAGAGTTCCCGGGACTAACCTTTATTCCAATGATAAAGCTCTAGAAAATAACCGCTAAATCACTGCTCCAAGACCAATGAACATTCTGCTGAACTTTCCGAAAGTTTGTAAGCTTGCAAACTTTCCATGCAGTCGCTCAGTTTCGCAGCGACCGATTCCGACCACAATTTCCTGGATTTCTCCGTCAAAGTACTTTTCAATCATTGATTATATATATTTTCTGCTTTCAATCCATGAACCCGTTTCCTTTTCTTATGACTTTCACAGCGCAATTTTTAGCCCTTAGATCAGTGGCGGATTTTTTCCGATGAATCTGAATTTGTGTTTTCATTCTTTCAGCCGCTGTGATTGGTTTCTCGCGCCATCCCATGAATGTGATGAGAATAAGCAACTTGATCACGATAATGAAATTTATTTCTCTCTTTGACAAATGTTTTCCATAGTTAGTTCATTAAAGCAATAGACCGCACTTTCTATGGGTTTACTGTGTGATAAACCCACTTGGGATGTTGGGAGAACACTCGAAAAGCTTGTAAATCACGAGCCGTCAGCCGTCAAGTGTGTTTATCACACCGTAAACGTTTCCCGTACATTATAGTCCCGGTTCCCGCCCCTTCCTTCCTGGCCTCTTTGTGCTTTTTCTATTCCTAAGTAATAGTTCCCGTCACCTTGGGGATCCCGCCTCCCCTACACTTCGCGCTCGCTTTCTGCCGGCTCCCATATTTTGCGTCACGTTTGCCCTATATTTGAAATGACGTCACGCCTTGGAGTGACGGAATCCTATGTTGTAATCACTTTTTAGTTTTTATCAGAGAATATCTTCTATGTACTAACTTCACCTTTTACTTTTCTTGTGGTTTATATTCAAGTAATATATCCAACACGAGAGAGATTGTTTCATCACATTTCCAAACAACGAGAAGAGTGTTGAAACTACTTGGCGGAGTATTTTCAACGAAATTCGAGGGGTTTGGAAATGTGATCACACCCTGTCTCGAGTGTTTGATATATCTTCTCAATCGAAACTAAAACTAAGGAGGAAACAGAGAAATAAAATCGCAAACAAATTACACAGGGAGCAGAGGAGCTAAATTTGACTTTTGCGAGTTTCGATCTATATGCTTTAATATACGTGACCTTTGCGAGTTTCGATCTGTTTGCTTTATACGCGGTGTATTGCGTTACTGCGTTATTCGATCTTGTTGTGCAAATTATGGGGTTTTTGATCAGATATCAAAACCCGTCACGGTCATGATCATGTTTTAACTTGATGAATTATTAATGAGTTTGAAAAGTAATATATCAAACACGAGAGAGTGTTTCATCACATTTCCAAACACCGAGAAGAGAGTTGAAAATACGACGCGTAGTGGAGTATTTTTTATGAAATTCGAGGTGTTTGGAAATATGATGAAACACTGTCTCGAGTGTTTGATATATCTACTCAATCGAAGACAAAAGCTAAGGAGTAAACGGATGAATGAAATCGTAAAGACAGGTGTCCAAACCCCCGACAGGAATATGATTTAATTTGTTAAGAATACTTTACATTATTGGTCATATAAGGATACCAATGGTTCTCAAGTTGTATTTATACTACAATAAATATTACAAACAAGCCTCTTCGCATATTACAATCTTTACAAGAGTTTGTCCATTTTACAAACTAAACTTGACGAAAGCTACTTACAATTAGTATCTTTTTTTTAGCAATTGATTGATTTTTTGGCGTTTGTAAATCATGTGAAGGGAATTCAAAATTCTTGTTAAAAAAAACTAGCCAAATCTAGGATATCTTAAGTAAAGAAGTATTTGAGTTCTTCTTCTTCTTTGTCTTGTTTTTTGTCGGCATCTTGCTGTTTTCTTCTTGTCTGTGGCGGCTCAGATCTGAACATCAGCGGTTTACCAGTCTAAAATAACAACAACAACAATTCCAAATCAATTCAACCTCGACTTCAAGTTGGCCGGCACAATTTAGTTTCCAGGGTCTTTTTTTCATCCCACTCGCTCTCGCTCCAGGGGATTGGATGAATGAAGACCACGATAACATGGTAATGAGGTTTCTTTATAATTTCCGAGGTAACTAAATAGAAACCTAAGTCAAACCATAGAGCATTTAACCAAGTCAGCCTAAAACGGTTCTTACTGAATGAGAAATCAGTTATCACGCTTGTTAGGTAATACTTTCAGGGGTAAAACTGCTTGTTGCTGGTCAGAATTTCAGCCTGCAGGTTCTTAATCCACTATGTTCATATACGCGGGTTTATATTGTATCTTATTATTATTAACTGATCATAGTTAAGAAATTGCCGGAAATCTCAACTGAGAATTGTGCAATCTCCTCTCAATCTCTTTGCCATAGCCCTGAGGTTCAACGGCACTTTCTCAATTTCAGAAGTCTTCCAGCCTGTTGACTAAGCCATTATATGATTAAACACGAGATACCGACCTTTTTCTTGGGTTCAGCCTGAGCTCGTTCCAGGGCCCTTCTCACTCGGTCCTCTTGATGTATTCTCTGTTGCTCCATTTTCTCCTCACGAAGGCGCATGCGTCGTTCTTTTTCTTTTGCCTGCAATGGATAATGGGTAGGGTTGTAGCAATGATTTTACTTCTGTTTGAGGTTTAGATTAAGGTTTATACAGAAACCCATTTGTAGTCTCAATGCTTTGCTACACAGAGTAAGATATAGGTGTTATTGAATTAGCGCGAGGTCCGTTTTGAGAAAATGTTGGCCAAGTTTTTTTTTTGCAAGTTTATGGGCCAAGCCAAAGACGAGGTCCATAAACTTGCACCGCCCACCATTTTATGGGCCAAGCCAAAGGTGAGGTCCATAAACTCGCACCACAACCATAAAGCTTTTTTGAACAAACATATACACCTAATTGCAATAACACTGTCATACAAAAAAGAAAAAAGAAAAAAGCCAAATAGGAATTAATTAGCTTAATCATCATGGGTTGCAGCATTCTTAGAGCACTCACACGTTTATAGCTGTATATTAATCGTGCAATTAAGATAAATTGAAGATTTACCTGTATTTTGAGGCGTTTTGAGGCCGTTTCTTCGACATAAAATCCGAGAATGTAGTTTGTATGGCTAATTAATTCCTATTTGCTTTTTTCATTTTTCTTTTTTCTATGACAACGTTATTGCAATTAGGTGTATGTAAGCCCAGGGCGTTTTATGGGAATTTTACAGTAATCGTGCTTACCTTCTCAGCCATCTCTACTCTGTCTGGAGGCATAACCTCGATTTGTTCAAACAGCTCCTCCAGACGGTTTTCAATATTCGTTAGCATCTGAAGGGTACTGGAGAGAGAATCAATCACGTTAAAGGAGCTAGGTCACGGATGGCACATGTTAAAACAAATTAGCCAATTTGTTTTCAAGTTCGCAATCCATCTTAATCTTCCTCTGTCTTAACCATCCTTGTTCCTGTTTGGTTTATTATTACTTCTTTGGTGTTTTTCTACCTTAGTGAACTATTATCTTGAGTTTTCCTTCAATTCGAAACTAATTCTGTTCATCAGAATAACGAATTAAAATATCGCGACAAAGGTCCCTTGAATAACTAAAAATAATATTTACACAAAATGAAAAAAAACTTGTGATTTTACCTGATATTAGCTTCGTTATCTCCAATACAATTTCGATAAACTTCTTCCACTTTCTTGTTCAACATTTGCAGCATTTTTTCCTACAAGAATCAATGAACAATGCACATTACATAACAATGTTCCAAAAAATAAATTTGCCCAAACAACGTTAGTGGCCTTATCCAAAATAGCCTCCTAAGTAGACTCCTCTTGGGTTCGTCGCACAATTGTTCCTCCTCCACATCAGGAGGAAAGATTATGTGACGAACCAAAAGAGCTTCTGCGTAGGAGGTCCTAGACTAATTAGCTTGAAAATACAGAGTCCTCTCACCAATACAGGTGAAAGCATAGTCTGAAATGTCAGCCGTTCCCTCGCCCTAACCATGTCCTCGCCCCGAAGGGCCAGATTGGTCTTTCCTCTCGAAAAATCAAGTATGATGGGTGACCGGACGGTTTTGTCATTTTGTTCATGATGATAAGTATAATTTATAAACATAACGAACTAAAGAAAAGAGGCATCAGAGGGATATAGTTATAATCAGTGTGTTACCTGGTCTTCAGCTTTAAATTCACCATATGAAAACATTCTGTGGAATTAACAACAAACAACATTATTTCAAAAAGGCAAAGAGTAACTTTTACTAATTAAAGTCCAGTGATGTCTTTAGATATAGTAGTTTGAACTGGATGTAAAATCTTCATACATATACTTTGAGCCCTGCACGAGGTTAGCCTTACTTGGATTTCATTTCCAGTTCCTTCGCTCTCTCTTCTTCTCTATTTATAGCGTCATTTAAGAAGTCTATCTGGCCTTTGAGAATCTCAGTTTCACGGTTCCTATGAAAAAGAAACAACCATTTAAATTAATTATCACAAGCAAACTGCAAGCCTGCATTTTTCTCTTCTCGATATTAAATAACTATAATTATTATCAATAATTAATAACATGTTCCTGAAAAGCACTAATGGTGAACAAAGCCTCCATACTCTATTGTTTACTGCCTTGTGGTTGCTTCATGAATTATAATAATGAATTTTATTATTCAAAATTTATGAACATTAATTAACATAATTAGTTTTTTCGATTAAAGTTTTTCCCTTCAATTTTTGTTTTTACTGAAGACATGACATTTTATTCAAGCGCGTAACATACCTACTGTTCCTTGAGAAATAAGATTCAATAAAAATGAATAATATTTATTTATTTGAAGCATGAGGAACTCACATTCGTTCTTGTGTTTGCTTGATTGTCTGTCGTAGTTCCTCAAGAGCTTCTTCAGTTTCTTGACTGTTTTGTATCAGAGATAAATTTTGCTCTTCCAATTCAGCAAAGATGTCGAGAAGTTGTTGTGGATCGCCAAAATACAAGTCAGGCTCCTGTTAAATAAATAAAAAAAAGAAAACAAGAATTAGAGAAAACCATTTATAACTATACATAATCAACTCACATTTAACAAACATTATCAATAAAACTGAATTTCAATTCAGCTTTAATACCACAATGATGTATGTACTTGCATCTTTCAGTGTTAACCCACTGTACATTTAGGGAGAAAATGCCTCAAGGCCACTATTTTTAGCAACAACATAATTTAGAGAATTGTTTAAATTTCTTGAAAAACCACTAATTTTGTAGGGAAAGATGTTTTATCAGTCAGTGACACAAGCTACTCAAAAAAAAATTTCCGCTAATATTTCATACTTGCTAAATTAAAAAAAAAATGCTAAGAAGTTTTAGTTGATATTCACCAAAATTAACAATTCTGGCCATTAGACAACACTAACTGGCACACTTTAATAACCACTGACAAAGTCTTTTGAAGTGAGAAGTCATTTTTCACATTTCCAAACCCGCCAAGTTGCATGAAAAAAAATCAACATTGTATTGTGGGTGGGGAGGGAGAGGTGGAAACAAAAGATCACTTGTCAGCAAAAAGGCAAAGTGTCCCGGAACGTTTGACCAGGATTGAAGCTTATCTCTAATGTTTTATTGCAGACCCAGAAAGGGAAAGGGAAAGAGGATTTTTAACAAGACAAAGCATGAGCGAGAAGCAGGAAAGGGCAGCAGAGAGGAAGTGTCAAGAGTGTCATATATACTCACAGTGTCGCTTTCTTCCTCGTCAGTCTCATAAACAGAGGCTGGACTTTCTTCAGCATCACTCCTTTGACTTGAAATAGAAACAGAATTGTTACAATTAATGTGTTCTGTCTTATAGGTAGACGTACAGCTAACGTCAATTACAAGCAAGAAACACAACTTTTACTTCCGTGCATACTTCCACACATATGCAATCCACAATCACTTTATAATTTGCTTGCTCAAAGGGCTAATGGCTCAAATGTCAGCTTTCCAAATGCTCCACAGTGATACTGGTAATAATTAAATTGATATCAAATAACTATTGTAAGTGCTCAATCAACATGTACAGTGTAGGTCTGAGATAAGGTACTTTCTCTGCCCCATTTCCATTTTTTTTAACTTGGCTTGGTTTTGGTCTGGGATGGGGATAAAAATCCCAATAAGCACCATACATGTATATCCAAAATATATTACAATACGTTGGATTAACTTATTATAAGCACTTCTTAGTTACAGTTATTGTCTTTATGCGCTGCAATTAACAACTAAACTTACTTTTTTCCTTGTGGACTTCCTCCTATTTTCTGTGATAAAAATGCAAAAAAAAATGTATACAATTATGACGATTTCCGCTGGACGTTCGAGCAAAAAAGTGCAAAAAATTAAGTTACCAAAAAAATACTCATAGCACGGTAACATTTTGAATACAGTTAAGAAGAAATTATCGATAAATTAGCTCCCAAGCTGACCCCACGAGAGAATTCATTACATATTTTAATTAAAAAGACCCTTCATGTCAGTTCAAAACAAAATGGCGTGCATTTTTATCATTTTTTTACGAGGTTTGACATTAATTTTCTCGAGAATGCTTGAGAATTTAATTGCGGGGTCACTTGGAGAAGTGAATTAAAGTGATATGTTTCAAATAGTATTCAAAATGTTACCGTGCTATGAGTAGTTTTTTAGTAATTAATTTTTGCACTTATTTCTCGAACGTTGAGCGGAATCCGTCTTAACTATTATTAACTGTCAAACTATGTTAAACCTCCAATTGGCTACCACCCAATTTTGCCAAGCTAATGCTTGTAATATGCAACAATGATGGCAATGAGAACGTCACTAAATAAAAGTTTTAATGAGCAGTACAATATAGCACAATTCTTAGCCATCTTCCGAAATTTAACAACAACATCAAATAACCATGGTTCACGTTCTACACATTTCTATTTGAAATTGAACACTGTCTTTACATATTCAGCTGATGATAGTTCTGATACTGATAGACAAACCACAGGTAACCCAAGCGCTCTATATGAGTCAGTAGTAACGTAATATAAGCTAGAAGTTTTAAAACAGTTGTCAAAACAATGAATGGCAATTAAAGTTTTATTTACTTCACCCTTATCACTGTTTGTTCACTGTCTTTGCAGTTGAAATGATTTTGGAGTGATTTGGAGCGGTTTGGAGCGATTTTGAGGGAGTTTTTGTTTTTCGATGTATATCTATATATATAATAGGACAAGGTTGGAATCAAGCCGAACGAACAGGCTGACAATACGATCGATTTTCTCCTACAAAAACCTCTTGGAACTCATTTTACTCTACCATATACAACAAGAGATTCCTATCCCACCTTTTTTGCCAGTCATTACACAGTTACATCGATTCTTTAGCCATAAAGAACCACGAAAAAAGTCCATTCACAATGACTTCGTCGCCATTTATGCGTGGCACAACAAATCGTCCACGCCATGCGCGGGAAGGCCTGGGAAAGAGACCCCACCGGGTAGTAGACGGGAATTTTAGCATGCAAACAAACGAGTGCTCAGGTCCACCCGGGCGGTTTCTTTTGCTACCATATCTCATCTTGTTTGTTTTGCGCGAGGGGCGAAAAATTTATGGTAGCAAAAGAAACCGCCCGGGGAACCTGAGCACTCGTTTACAAATTTGTTCAATAGCAGATTGGCATGATGGCGTCATTTGACTACAACTACCAGAATCCTTCATTTTTTTTTTTCTCATGCTAATTAGAGCCATTGTTATTTAAACTCCAATGGGATTCAAAAATTTAAATAATAAATTAAGGAAAAACGTAATGAATTCTGGTAGTTGTAGTCAAATGATGACATCGTGCAAGTGTGCTATTATTATTATCACTTACAGAGCTGGTTCTGCTGTCCTTTCGACTGGCACGGCTGGATGTTCTGTCAGAACTGATTATGGATACTAAAAGAGATTGATCAAGTTGTAAGAGAAAATCACCTTACACAACTTCCTTCATGCAAAATGTTACAAGCCATGCAACATGACTTTGGAATAATTTCAACATAAACTAATAAACTTAAAACTATTAAAATTTGGAAATTTTCAAGTTACAGTGCGACTTAACTCAAAGAAAAGTAACCAATTAAATACGTTAAAATAAATGTATATATGGGTTTTATTCCCGTTAGGGACTCAAGATTTTGTAGTCCCATACTTGTGACAATTTGCTGAATGACTTTAATAATAATGTACGGTATCAAATCAAAACTTCCAAGCATACTTCTCTTTTTATTCACTGAACTCTTTTCCCTTTGTTTTGCTTTCTGCGATAAAGAAAATAAATAAAATATAGACAATATATCAAGTGATTAGAATTACATGTACACTATCTCAACTGAACAGAAAAAAAATCATAAAAATCACTGCTTGCACATGTGAATTAGCATAGATTCCAAGCTAAAAGAAAATTAAAATCTGGGAGATCACCTATACATAATAATAATAATAATAATAATTAAGTTCTTTAACATGACTCACTACTCACTACTGAACTGAACTGAAAATTTATTTATCCTCGGAATTCCATCAATTTACAAATTGGTTTTCATGAAAGCCGAGTAGTACTAAAACACTAAATATGTAAAATGTATATTACTGTAAGTAACTAAATTGATATACTACCCCTTGTTCGTCGCCAAAAAACAATGATTAAAAGAAAAAAGCTCCTCCGAAAACATTGCTCATCCAAAGCCCAACAAATTGAATGATTGCATTATTCAGATGAACTTGAATTAAAAAATCAAAGCCACTCTACTCTGGATTAAAGGGGCAGTGTCACGGGGATTTGATGTCATTTCAAAAACCAAAAAACGTTTTTGTATTTACAGAAAACTAAAAATAATGGTCAAATTTTGTTATAAATTACCATCCTAGTGTACTAAAACTGTCAATAAGTGTCTCTGGCCATAGAAACTGGGTCGGAATGGATTGCAATTTGAAAACATGTTAGGCTAACAGTTTTTCAATTTCTCGCATTTTCGTTTCCAAAATGCATTAGAACAGACCATAATTTGTTCCTCTTTCAAGAATTTGGTTGATTTCTTTTTCTTGGTGTTCTAGAATTATTTTGTAAATAAAAAAGGTACTGAAGTACCAAAAAAGGTCAAAATCCCCGTGACACTGCCCCTTTAAGGAAAACATTAATCATTATTTAGGCGGAACGCTTCAGTCATTAATTTTTAACTGTAAGCATTTTGTTCTGTATCTGGGAGATTTGACTACCCAGCCGGCATTGACAGAATTTGGTCTCTACATCCAGAACTCTCTGATTAATCTGGGAGAGCTGGTAGGTCTGCATACAGAACTAAACTGCACTGCAGGAAGCTAACTTAAAGGCAGTGGGATTTACTTTTTCTCAATCAGTATTGTACACCCTGATTTAAAATACCATACCTGAATAATAATAAAAATTCAATGGCCCTTCAGCCCTCACCGAGGAAGTTGGGACCTGCATCCTCTTCACTGCTATACTACTTCAGTTTACATGACTTTGTATGTATACATGTATGTCCTTTCCAAAGTTTATTTTCTAAGACAATTTGATTACAATAATGTGGCCAGATTTAATTATATTGTCTTCAATTCAGTCATTTTAGTGTACATTTTGTACACACAGATCAGTGCATACATGTACATGTAGACCCAAGTTCAAGTGCAAAACTTGGTGGAATATGTTTCTGACCACAGTACATCTAGTTAGAACTGGCATACATTAGCAGGATAACACAAAGTTTCCTTTTATTCAATATAAATATAGTTTATAGCTTACTAGTGAAATCAAGACAAATATTGTACTATATGTAGCTATACCTTTTTCTCTTCTTTAGCTTTTCTTTTATCATCTCTCCATTCCTGTTATTAAAATTGATAGTGAGACTGACTTTTAACAACAATATACATCTACAGTACAATGTATAATTGAAGGGCTTGGACTTAAATACATGTATACATGTATGTGGAATGGAAAATTTGCATTAAAAAAGTTACATTAACTTTGTAAGTCACTCCAAATTAACTCTTGTTGTATGTACATGTATGGATCCGTGTTTATATAATAATAATTTGTTCGTCAGAAAGGTTAATTTTGATTTCAGAGTCTGATTTGTCTGATTTCAGTGCCTGTTTTTCTGCATAAACTGTTCAAAATTAAAGAAAACATTTGATATACATTGTATTTCAATTTGAAAAATATTACCTGTGGAGTAAGGGAGTCCAGAAACTGTTTGTACAGCATATATTCCTTGAGAGTATCTTCATTCTTAGATATTTCACTATGAAATTTAAAATTGTACATAACAATAATTATTTTTAAAATTACAACTTTTAAATCACATATCTGCACAGTCATTTAAAATTAAATGTACACAAATTCACCATCAGTAACAATAACAAATATTTATACATGTATATTTTACCTTTTTATTGCCATCATTTGGGCATTGATTTTCTTTATCTCAGCTACCTTTTCAAGTTTAAGTTTAGTTTCAGCTTCAGCACTGCAAAGAGATTAAAATACATCATGAACTCCTTGATATCAATAAAGGTTGGAATTAATTTTGTTTATTTTTTAACCCATGAAAACAAAACTGAATAAATTGTAAATGAAATTACATGTACATACTGTCCCTTGCAATTTTCACCCCAAGTTACATCACTGAAGGCATGTACAATTTTCATGAACAAAGCCTATTTTCGTCAAGGGATAACACAGGAAAAAAAAAGGGCCATAAAGTTCAACTTAAAATGTATTAATTAGTTTTTCAGCTCACATTTTAATGGCTTCTACTGAGTTCTTGTCGTTTTCTTTTAAAAATTCATCAAACATTGCAGCATCTTCTTCAAGGTACTGTTCTGCCAGTTCCAATTTCTTTTCTTCTGCCTGTAATTAAATAACATCAATCTTCCAGTTTATACCAGCAGACAATAATACATTCCATATAATTAACACATTCAAGCTGCTCTGTATTGGAATTATAGTGTACTGTACCTACAGGGGGGGATAGAAACTGCCCTTATAAATTGACTTGGCCGACGGACATAGCGATGCTGGGCAACCGAGCGTGCGCAGTAGCACTCAACTAGTTGCTAAGAGGATTGTCCCACAGGAACTTATTAACAATAAAAAAGCTTGTCAGGCAAGAAATTCACACCTAAAATTAGTATGCATGATAACAAAAATGTGTTTTCCTTGGTTGTTTTCGCTTGAAAACGAAGATGTGTTATTTTCGTTGTTGTCTGATTTCGCTTTGCCTCGTGTATTACGATAAACATTTTCATCCGACTTCTCTTCCACTACTGACCGTATCCGAAAGACTCTAGCTGTAGTCTGCAAATGCAGCTCAGACGGATTTTTCGCTTGTTGTTTCACGCTGCTGAGATATTTTCGAGACATTTTCTCGGCGGCGCGAAAGATCAGGCCAAAAATCCGCCAGCGCTGTGTTTGCAGGCTACACGCGTACAGCTCTATGCTGCGAGCTTGAAAAAGTTTCCCGGGTTAGAAAACAATAAAGTTTTGGTTGACGTCATTCTTAGCAACGGCTTGATTGACACAGGATTCGCACTGTTGGTCTGTTGCACGGCACCACTATGTCCTCAAAGAAAAGTGCCGGCTTTCTATCCCCCCCACCCCTGTGTACATGTTAAAACTACAAGTTGTGTACAGAGGGCTCCTACGTAAGTTTTAATTAATTATTAAGCTACAGTACATGTATGTTCATCCACCAGCAGGATAAAGTCCTTTCCCACTTTATGATCTCATTCAAGACTCCAACTTGTTGGAGGGCAGCCCCCGCTGAATTTTCCAGATCTGGGCAGCAAGATCCACAAAACGTACTACTAACAGTCACATTATTTACTATACACAATTGTACATGCAGTATGCAGCACATGCGCAATTACGATGTAGGGATTGATCCCTGGTATATGTATGTTATATACATGTCCTGTTGCAAGCCCTGTCCTAAAGTCTGAATTTATTTTAGTTTACATGTATGTATTAAAGAACAATTTAATATTTTATTAATTAAATCTAAATTATTTATTTTCTTGATTACAAGGAACAGTACTAAGTTCTCTTTCTTAAAAATGTCAAGCCAAGTACACTTACCTGTGCAATTTCTTCCAGTTTTCTCATCTCATCACGCTTGACACCTAATGAATACTGAACAGACAGGAAGATGATTACTAGACTGTCAGTGGAAACCTGGTCATCATCACGCATTTTTTAACCCATTGACACAGGCTGGGCTTTTTCCAAAAATCGGCAATCTAACATACTGCACTGTACATGTACCAGATGTCTATTTCTGGTCATTATCTACAGTAACTGTTTACTGCCCAACTGTCTACTCTAACTTAGTGTGCAATGCGGCAACTAACATTCTCTTCTACTTCGAAGCAATTAGTTCAATATTTTTCTTGGGCATGCACACAAATCAAAATGTTGACAGTTTTTGAACAAGAAAAACACACCACACTTCAGGCCGGTTTTTTTTTGCCATTCTTGCTCTCCTTTTTCTCTCATTTTATTTTGTGGTTTTGTTGGCTTAGTGAGTCACCTTTGTTCACGTTGGAAAAGTTTCCACCTAAATGTTGGGGAAAGAGTGTCAAAGATTGTCAAATGGTAGTGAAGCTAGGTCACAGTTTTTTGTTATTTTGGAGGAAAGTTATTTTGTGTGTAATTCGCTGGCCAAATTCAACGGTAGGTACTCGAGCTCGTTTAGGCATGCTCTGTTAGACATTTTCGTTGTATTCTATCAGTTGAATATCAAAGACATCCTCTGGCAATAAAAGTGATGATGTCACAAGTGGTACTTGAATCCGTGGTTTCCTTTTGGCAGCTGGTTATGGCCAGTTTAGTGTCAATGGGTTAACATCCAATCTTGTTCCCAGAGGCCTCGTTAACCTTGTCCAGTGGCGGAACGGGCAACAAGGATCTCTGGGGGATGTGTTCTGCCATGACAGGATTCTTGGACTTCCGGTGTTACTGCGCAAGTCAGGCAAATCACTCTATCCCAGAGGTCCTTGTTGCCCATTCCGCCGCTGGACAAGGGTATATAACGAGGACTCTGAGGGAATGAGATTGGTTAACATCCAAGTATATGAAAAATCTACATTATGTTAAGTACTACATTGTACCATACCTGAACCAGAAACATTTCCCTTTTCTTTGAAATGAAGTCTGCCAAATTTTCCTTTTCTACATGCCGGTCTACAAAAAAAAACACAGCAAAATTCAAGTCAATATTAAAAGCATTGAGGGACAACTGTACGTACATTGCTTTGTACAATGTATGTAGTACATGTAACCCTTTGAATATACAAAAATTGAACAAGGTTGCGATTGATAAAACATCTTTCTCAGAAATTCACAGTTAGTTACTACAGTATAACCGAGCTTGACATGTGCATGTTAGTTACTTTGTACAGTACGTATTTATCAGGATTATTGGTACATGTACGTACTATTTTGCTGACTCTCTTTTATTGTGACTGGTTTATAATTCAGCAACTCATTACTTACTAATTACTTTTATTACAGTGTACATGTACATATGTAACATGCATGTTGTGTTTTAATTTTTTCGTGTAAAATTTTCTAAACCAGATTATGAATTTTTTTGTGCTTCAATGTCTCATTCATAAATATACATGTACAGTGCATATACATGTACATGTTGAACTCATTATCCAAAACAAAGGTTAAGGTACAAAAGTCTTCACAAGCCTATATACTGCAGACCCACAACTACAGTGTACATGTACATGTATGGCCCACTCTCCCTGAATGGGATATGCTAACAGTGTTAAGCCCATTGCAGGCTTATGGCTCCCTCTCTTCCCTGCCAGCCTTTTTCCAGGTTTCCCTAACAGTTCACCAGTACTCATAAGGAGTAGGTGGAGAGAGGCACTCTGATCTACTTACAGTAGTTAAACCTGTCTAAGTTAGCAATGGCCAGAGCACAACATAATGATACCGGCAGCTGGCCAGCGCTTTGACAACCTTCGACTCTAGATCCAGACTACAGTCTGTGTCTTAAATGCACCAAACATTTAGGCCATTGCATATTGCACAGTCATCAACTCAGAGCTACTGTATAATTAAAGCATGTGCCTATAAAATGTACACATACCTCTTGTGATTGCGAGAGTAAACTGAGGATCATCTTTTACAGCAATCACTCCATCTTTTTCTTTCTTTTTCTCTTCTTCAACAAATTCATCTTCATCTTCATCTGCTATTTTTCTCATTGCAGCTGTTTTTGCATTGACACGTGATGTGTAAGTTGTCTTTTCATGCACTTTCAAACTGCGTTGCTGAACTCTCTCCTACAAAATATATAAAATGTATTTATAAATAGCATAATCGTCAAATTAAAGGGGCACTGTCACGGATTCGCATGCGCGAAAACTGCTCACTTCCTGTCGACCATAAATTATTTGGCCGCCATTCCATAATGACGGTTAGTGAAAATATTTGCATGTATTTTGTTTCTAATCACGATTATGTAAAACAGATAAAGTCATAATACTACTGTAACAGCGTGCGCTGTTCGCATACGTATTTCCGAAACATGATTTGCATACAAAATATTTCTGCAACGGCCGTAACGCAACGCACTTTTGACAGCCAAGCTTAGATTTATCCATTCGTACAGAAGTTTTCAACGGATAACCGTTGCCGTTGGAACGGCTCAATATTTTTTCTCAACGGATTACCTGGCTTAGCTTCGAACGGGTGAAGATTTTTTCTGAACGGGTAGCAGCAGCCGTTGGAACGGCTGAAGAATTTTTTCGAACGGGTAGCGGCAGTTATTCGAACATTTTTTTCGAACGGGTAGTAGCAGCCGTTCGGCTTGCTAACCGTTCGGGTAGTGAACGGATTTTAGCCTTTCAAACGGAAAGCCGTGTTGTACGTTTTCGCGTGAGAGGTCACAGCTGAGGTCACATCTGTTTCGATCACTCGTCTCCTCAACAACAAATGTGTCGCGAAGACAGTATCGTATCACCGTATAATTCCTTCGTAACCTGCAACGAATTTCGCTTCAAGCCATATTTTGAAATTGTTATCTTCAAGATAAATGCGTTTATGGGGTTTTGTCCACTCTCTCTTGGCTCTTGTCGGGGTATTTAATATTCTTTTTCGCCCAGAATTACTACGCTTTCCACCGTGCCGCCGCCGCCACTAGTCGACGCCATTTTGGATTTGGCAACTCAAACTTGAAAAAGTTGGCCCAACCTTTTCAAGTTCGACTCGCGAGACTGGCGCATGCGTCATTGTGACAGTGCCCCTTTAAATACAGTGTCGATATATACAATCATGTACTGTACAATGTATACTTTAATTTTAAAGTCATACACAAACACATACTTGAAGCTGCAAAAAAAGTGAAATATATACAATTTATCTTACAATAATACAATGCACAACATTATAATGGAGTAAATGCAAGTTGCTCCTTCAAGTTTATGCCAATGATGACACCCTTGCTTCTGCAGTCGCTCAAATGTTTCACCCAAAAGGGATCATTTCAATTTTAAATAATTTTTTTCATTTCAAGAATAAGTTACATTTGGATTTCTTATAAAATGTAATCGATAAGATTCAACCATCAATAATCCAAGGCTGCTGCAGTGCTCAGGTCTAATGATTAATGATAGCTGTCATCACTCATTCTTAATGATATTAAATTACACATTCAAGTTCTAAGAGATCACCTGTTTTTTTCTCTGTCTTTCCTTGTCTCTTAACATAAATACATCATTATCATGAGGAATGGTAAATGGATTGTGATTGGGATTTACCACAGACTCAATAACTGAAAACAGACAAATAAAAAGTTAACAGTCAGTACATACATACATACATACACTTTATTGAGACTCCCTTATATTTTAAGGGCTATTCTGTCACAATGTATAATAAACTAAATAAATAAATTATTTAACTATTTAATAGCACTTTAACTTAAATCTACATTTAACTACATGTACATTGTGTATTTTCAAGATTCAACCTTGTTCCAACATTTTATTAACTAAAGGTTTTTAAACCTAAACATTGTGTACATGTATATGTTGTGGTTCAAATTTTTTTTGGTTTAAAATTTTTCAAACCAGTTGGATTTTTGTTTTCCTTTGTCTAATATTCATTACCATAATCTGAAACAAAGGAAAATAAAAATCAAACTGGTTTGAAAAATTTTAAACCAAAAATAAATTTAAACCACAACATATACAATGTACAATGATGTAGTTACAGAAATGCATGCACCCCACAAATTAGATCCCCTCCCACTCCTACCCTTCCATACACACATGTACAGTATAAAAATATGAACCCCCCCCCCCCCCCCCCCCCACCTATCTTTCAGAATATCCAATTATCTGGAGCCTCAAGATCTTGTCAAGTTCCACCATATTTATACATGCTATTGTTTTGGTGTTGGAAGAGATGAAATATCTCACATTTACGTGTACAGTATGTATATGTTATGGAGAGTACATGTACATCCAAGCAGTACTAGCTACAGTGTATATAGCTCGATCCCCTGGGGCAACTCCCACAAGTGGACATTAAATATGGTCAGCTTATAGAGCTCTAGAGTGACTGCAAGCTAAGCTTACCTGATAAAGCAGAATGTTTACCAGAACTTGGTTTTGCAGATGGGAAAGCTGCTTTGTCAGACTGTCGAGAGGCTGATTGACCTCCTGTAAATATTAAAACAATATACATGTAGTACCAATAATTATAATAATAATAGTAATATTTCAGCAAAATACGTTTACAAAGCAATGGGGTGCAATTTCCTTGTACATCCCAAACCAAAGATACGCCAAGGTTTTCAAATTTCTACGCCAAATACACCAAAGTAGATCATCCACATGCAGGTTACACATGCAGGTTTATCCCAAAGACTACAATTAAAGGGGACCTCACATGAGCTTGAAAATTATAATGTAAATATTTCGATTTTACTGCGCCTTTCAATAACATGCAAACTCTCGTGAACTCAACGGTTGCAGTTTTTTTTGTCACTGCCGTCAATCACTTTAGTGGACCTCTCGGGAAACAGTTCTAAGTTCACTTCAATGGGTTCAAAAGGTCATGTCCGTGGGTTGCAATATTACAACCCATGGTACATGTAGATTTATTGGTATATTTCGATCCATTTTTTTTTTTACGCTCTGTTGGCTGTTGTTGTAATTATGATTGACGGCAGAGAAAGACCTGGCAATCGTTAGTTGGGTTTTGAACTTCAGAGTTCGCGTGTTATTGAAAGGCACAGTAAACTCGGGCCAAACAAGATGAGACATGCTATTTAGAGTTATTACTCTTGCTCTTGTTTGGCCTGAAACTATCATGCACTCCCAGCGACTCTCATATGCGAGCCTCATCAAATTTTGAACCTGCTCTGAATCTTGTTCCCAGAGTCCTTATCTTTAGTGTCTTTGGTAAGTGAGATACCCTTATCCAGCAGCAGGAATGGGAAACAAGGACCTCTGGAATAATTAGCATTCCGTCTGACATGTATGCGCAGTAAAACCGGTCCCAGAGGTCCTTGTTGCCCATTCCTGCTGCTGGATAAGGGTAACAAGGACTCTGGGAACGAAATTGTAACCTCTGCTCAAAGTCGTTGAGAGTTTTCTCTTGTTTCGCCCGAGCTGATAGTTAATGAGAGTTGAATAAAACTCTCATGAGAGCCAACTCTAATAGCAACTCTCATCCTCGTTTGGCCCGAGCTTAAGGGTAGAACTAAATTATTTCCTCCTTGTAAAAACTCAATGACTGCATGTACATTGTAGGTGTATAAAGCTTATAAGTTTACTGATAAGCTTAAATTAATTTATACGTTGCAAAGCAATTCTTATCGGATTTATTCACCTTTCCCTTCAGCTGTATTCAATTTAATGGTTACTTACCAGAACGTGGTTGTTTGTTTGATCCCTGAGAAGGTGATCGCGACATTCTGATCTGTGCAATGTGGAAGAACTACAAAATACTTTGACTATCTGCAGAATATTGCTCGACACCAACGTTCGAAGCAGCTGTTTGGAGGAGACTTGAACCTCTAAAGCAATAAATGTGACTTCTTTGGAAAGAAAATGTATTTTACCTTGTCGAGAGCCGTTTGATATTAGTTTCTAGTCTATAATTTTGACCAAAATACTACTAGTTTTGGAGTTGTCAAGATGTTGACATGGAGAATGGGAGCCATTTTCTGTTTGGAATGATAACGAGGTTACCCGTTACTATAGAAACAGTAAGCGACAAAGAGCGCATGCTGATATGAAAGTAACAGCTGACTGATGTACACTTTTTCGCAAGAAACGAGAAACTGCAAATTTGGTTCATAAATCTTCAAAATTATTGGAATTTAATGATGTATAACCTTCGAATTCGACACGCAAAACAAGTAGTATTAGTTTGTAATAACAGAGAGCGTATTTTGACGGGGGAATCGATGAAAAAACTGGCGATCGTCGAAGGGGGGCAGGACAGAGGTGTGTCCATTGTGGTGAATAACGCGGGAAAAATTGAATGCATTGATTTCGATGACAAAATTGATCAAGAATATCACAACTGTACGTTTGTGGAAGAAATAGATGCTTCTGGAATGTGCGTACTGCCTGGTAAGATGAATTTCATTTCATAAGTAAACAAAATTAATAGACCTGCAAGTGCATGTAAGCTTAACTATATAAGCTTATTCCCATTGTTTCAATCTGTTCAATTCAGTCTTTTATCTCCCAATCAAACAGTTTTGTGATTTGCTTGTAAGCTTGTTATAAATTAAGCTTTAAATCTTAACTGTATTTTTATTTCCTCTTTCACTTGTTAATGTTATATTTTGATCTGATCATGATATATTAAATTAATTTGTAACCCTAAACGACATAAGCTCTCTCGATGAGCATCTGATGCTCTCAAAATAATGTGGAGAATAAACTAGAGACGGATAATCCATCCTGGCGAATCATCCGTCTGGTAGTTGATAATCGGTCTGTGTATAAATACAGGCAAACAGACAAACTATCCGTCCAGACGAACTATCTATATACAGTCAAACCCCTATTAAGCAGCCACCCTCGGGGAAATGGCAAGTGGCTGCTTAATAGGGGTTTTATTTACAGTATTATACTGATATTGGGACTTTGATAGCTGGCCACTTGATAGGGGTTGGCCGCTTAATAGGTGGCTGCCTAATAATTGGGGTTTGACTGTAGTTCATCTACCAAGACGAACTATTAAAGCAGATAGTGTGTCTGGATGGAAAATTCTGTCTGTTTGCCCATATTTATACACAGATGGATTATCAACTACCAGACGGATGATTCGTCTGGACGGATTATCCGTCTCTAGTGTAAATCAACCTAATATGGTTACATGTAAAAACAGTACACATCACGATAATCAAACAATTATTGAAGCAAGCAGGTAGATTCTTTTTATGGGTACTGCGCTTGCGCAAGTGCCCATTATTGTCGTCGTCGAAGCATTCTTAACATTCCTTCGTAAGACTTTCTTCGTAAGACAAAATTTTGTCAAGCGTCAAAACTGACAGATTCGTCAATTCACACACATTAATCTCAAGGTTACAGCGATGATTATTCGCTTGCCTCGGTCCGTACAACTTGTACCGGTCCAAAATTTTACCTGCTAGCAGCACCTATACTGATGTTTGAGTAGCACAATTTGCTTTACAAGCAGTGAACAGTGCACGTCCGATCGGGTACAAGTTTGCGCTAAAAAGTGACAGTGACAGTCGGGAAAAGCGGCAAGAAACATGCAAGTCGTTTAAAATTTCAGTCCGAGAAGAAGAAATATCTAGTTAATCAGTTTGTGTATCATACCACGAAGGCAGGAGAGTAAAAACTTTACAAAAGTACTGGTTTTAAAGATTGTCGAGGAGTTGAATGCAAAATTTCACAGCAACAACAGAGGTTTTCGGTTTCTACGTGATTGATATGTTGTGGTTCGCCGCAAGGTCACTGATGTTCTTACCACATTTTGACGTCTTCTGTGATCTATTACTGAACAGACCCACGGCAACATGGAATCTATTTGTTTTATATAATTTTGGAGATATTCGCTTCGGATTTTCACTTGAATGTACGCTAAATAAGCCGATAAAAATTATGTCAACAAACATCGAGTTTAGGCCACAGTGTTTTCATGCACTCAAATAAAACTTTGTGAAAACTAAACGGCTTAAAATAAACTACAGCTCAACTCAGCAAATGTTTCGAAAAGCAAATATTTAGAGACTAACCTCTATTCCGTCCTGATATGAGGAAAAACAATCTGAATTATTCCAGTCCAAATCCCGTTGCAAGTCGCTTATAAACGGCGAACGATAAGCTTAATCCCGCTAAATTTATCGGATTCTGTTCACAAATTATGAGCTAAAGGACCATCATATTTTCCTCCAAGTTCTAGCCAAGCTTGAACAGCCGATTTAAAATTCGTATCAATTGAACAACATTGAATTTCCTACGGAATATTTCCAGTTTGACGAAAATATTTCTCTGTTTTGAGCGAAGGATTTGTTGGAGCAGGCAGGGCGCCCGCGCGTTTTCCCGCTTCGTGACGTCATTCGTGCGTCTGTACTCTAATAGATAACAGTTCTAAACCAATCACGGCGCGAGTTTTACACAGTGAATTATATAATTATTTTTAGATTCTGTTATGTCAGCGCGAATGCTGCTGTGTAAACAAAGATATTACAGTATGACGACAATCAGAAGAGTATGAGTGATGAGTGATTTGAGAATTTTGTTATGTCAGCATGAATGCTGCGAATGATCAAAGCCGCGTGCTGGATTGCAGAAAATTAATTCACCGCGCTTTCGGGAGTCTGACGTTGGACATCGTGACAAAATGATATTAGAAAATGGATTTTAGATCTACTATTGTTAAGTGTGTTAAATTTTTTTCGAAACGAGGAATGATTTTAATATGAAAATATCTTCTAAAATTAACGACGAACTTTATATCTGCTTGGTTTGTAGACGAAAGATAAGATCATCTCATTTGAGCACAGTTTCCGTTGTTTAAGAAAACAGTGGGTGATTGTATTCAAATTAGCTTGGGTTTTAAGTCTTGTTAGATGTACTGATCAAAATGACATGAAGGTAAATAAACTGAACAGAGTTTGTTGTCCGCAACTGACAAGTCGGCGAGCTAGTTTACGAGAGCAGAGTGTTGCTAAAAGTGACCTAATAAATTTGTTACGTTAAACGTGAATCGTGCAGTGTACTGTAATTACCCAGTTCAGTTAGCTAGGATATGAGCAGAGTCAAGATGAGAACTGTTCTTTGATGGATTCTTGTGTAATAATTCGTCGTCTATTTATAATATGTCAATAATTTCGCGGCGTGTAATTGGTCGGGTTATTACACAATTACAGAGATAAAGGCAAATAGCTTTGACAGTTTGCAGGGTTTTTTTGGCAGGTTTTTTTTTCAGTTTCGTGAAGTCAAATCCCTTTGTTTTGACTGTGATTGAAACGCCTCGTATGTACAGTGGAACCCGGATAAGACGGACACGAACAATTGTCCGTATTAAGCAACGTCTAATGACTGCAGTAAAAGACCAAGGAAGTGAAACTTTTGTGTTACGCCTGCCACGCAGCACAGTGAGCAAGACAGTTGTCAAACATGTCATGACAATATACAGTGCACAGATAAGCGAGGTTAACTTTGTATGAGAGCGGAAAAGTGACCGTTGTAATGTAAGATAAAATATATGAGCTTTTCGTCGGGACAAACAAAACTGTCCGTAATAAGTGCGAAAGGGGAGGGGATAGCCTGCGTGCAGATGTCTCCTTTTCCTTGCGCGTACTAACTTTCGAGTGCCTCCCGAGTTTGTAGGGGGGTACCGCCGGGAAATTTTTGATACAGTCGAACCTCTACTAATGGCCACCTCTCCACAACGGCCACATCTCCACAACGGCCACTTTCTTTTGTCCCGGCGGACAGTCCATACATTCACTCTTGTTTTAACCTCTCTACAACGGCCACCTCTCCACAACGGCAACGGCCATTAAAACCCTATCTTTTTTGGCGTACAGTAATAAAAGGTCACGCAACTTCATCTGTACCACGCATCGTCGGGCAATACAGTATCTTATATTGCGGCACGTGTTTAGCCACTGATGGAAGAATCACACAATACTAGAAAGTACAAGGCCCCCATTTTTTTCTATTTCCATTTTTTTTACGCTTTTACAGTACTGTATTTTTATTTCAGTCGTAAATCGAGTACAGCTGATAAGGCTCTGTGTTTAAATTGCATTGCGAAATTGAAAAAAAAAAAATGCCTGGTGACACAGTAAGTCACATTAAAATAGAACCTCGCAGCCACTCACTCAAGCAAACAACCCTTGACAACTTAATTTCACGAAAGAGAAAGTAAACGATGTACAAACTGATGTACTCACTGTACTTTACTAGCTTTGTTTTGTTAACATTCCTGTTCTGAACATCATTTTGGTTTCTGTTTTATTGATACATTTTGATTGTGTTACGTATTCATATGCTATAATAAGCATTTTTAAATAAAAATGTTGTCCCCCCCAAAAAAACAAATGGTGTCATATTACACCCCTACCTCCCCATAACGGCCACCTCTCTACAACGGCCACTTACCTCTGTCCCCAAGGTGGCCGTTGTGGAGAGGTTCGACTGTATTTCGCATTTCGTGCGTTTTGATATGAAACCAGGCAGCAAAAAGCAAACGTATAAACATAAAAATGTCTTGCACTTTTTAAATTCAAAATGGATTAATGACAAACAATTGCAAGAAACTTTATGTGACATGTAATTTACAATTTACGGACAAATGTATCTATCGATTGACAGGATTTTGCTGCGGCCTTTCTATTTCGCTCTTCTGTGACCTCTGGCTCTGTTCGGTCCATTTTATCCAATATTGACACACATGCTGAGCCCTTTTGCAGTTCATTATTGGGGTACCCAGTCTTCCCTGGGGATTAAAATTCCGTATGAGGGTTTTAGGTCGAATTTATCGTTAACGTTAAATTCAGCTTATAGAATCTCAAGATCTGGTCCAAACTTTAATATGTCACCCAGCAAATCTACAAATGGCGGACCTTCGATGTTATCTTCGTTGATTCAGGCTTCATTTCCAGACTACACCAGTTAGCGAATTAGAGCTTTTCATTCACTTTATTTTTGTAACAATTCTTTGAATAACTGAACATGATATGGCATTGTTCGATTGTTTCGCTTCATTGACAGTGGTGTCAAGTGCAATGCTTAAAAAGAAGATTGGCATCTTTAGTGAGCTATATGGAGAGAAATTGCGTTGCAAAATAAATATGAAAGACACGTTTGTTTTTAAATGTTTTTATTTACGTAGGTGTATTTCTTTGACAACTGCACGAACAGGGTCGCGTTTGATTGAGTCACATTGTTGAAGCTTTTGTTGAGTAACCGCCGGTCTTTTAGAGTCCTTCGTACAATTCATTTGTTTGATTAGGGCCCGGCCGCACTAGGCGAATTTTTGTTTGTTTTGCAAAAATATCTGTCATCAGTTCCGTTTCACAAGTGCGAACGGCGATTTTTTTCCTACCAAAATTTTGTCAAGCCTTACCAAACTTCAAAGGCGCCGTCATCCTGCCCCAGAGCAGGACAAAATTTTGTCAAGCGTCAAAACTGACAGATTCGTCAATTCACACACATTAATCTCAAGGTTACAGCGATGATTATTCGCTTGCCTCGGTCCGTACAACTTGTACCGGTCCAAAATTTTACCTGCTAGCAGCACCTATACTGATGTTTGAGTAGCACAATTTGCTTTACAAGCAGTGAACAGTGCACGTCCGATCGGGTACAAGTTTGCGCTAAAAAGTGACAGTGACAGTCGGGAAAAGCGGCAAGAAACATGCAAGTCGTTTAAAATTTCAGTCCGAGAAGAAGAAATATCTAGTTAATCAGTTTGTGTATCATACCACGAAGGCAGGAGAGTAAAAACTTTAGAAAGTACTGGTTTTAAAAGATTGTCGAGGAGTTGAATGCAAAATTTCACAGCAACAACAGAGGTTTTCGGTTTCTACGTGATTGATATGTTGTGGTTCGCCGCAAGGTCACTGATGTTCTTACCACATTTTGACGTCTTCTGTGATCTATTACTGAACAGACCCACGGCAACATGGAATCTATTTGTTTTATATAATTTTGGAGATATTCGCTTCGGATTTTCACTTGAATGTACGCTAAATAAGCCGATAAAAATTATGTCAACAAACATCGAGTTTAGGCCACAGTGTTTTCATGCACTCAAATAAAACTTTGTGAAAACTAAACGGCTTAAAATAAACTACAGCTCAACTCAGCAAATGTTTCGAAAAGCAAATATTTAGAGACTAACCTCTATTCCGTCCTGATATGAGGAAAAACAATCTGAATTATTCCAGTCCAAATCCCGTTGCAAGTCGCTTATAAACGGCGAACGATAAGCTTAATCCCGCTAAATTTATCGGATTCTGTTCACAAATTATGAGCTAAAGGACCATCATATTTTCCTCCAAGTTCTAGCCAAGCTTGAACAGCCGATTTAAAATTCGTATCAATTGAACAACATTGAATTTCCTACGGAATATTTCCAGTTTGACGAAAATATTTCTCTGTTTTGAGCGAAGGATTTGTTGGAGCAGGCAGGGCGCCCGCGCGTTTTCCCGCTTCGTGACGTCATTCGTGCGTCTGTACTCTAATAGATAACAGTTCTAAACCAATCACGGCGCGAGTTTTACACAGTGAATTATATAATTATTTTTAGATTCTGTTATGTCAGCGCGAATGCTGCTGTGTAAACAAAGATATTACAGTATGACGACAATCAGAAGAGTATGAGTGATGAGTGATTTGAGAATTTTGTTATGTCAGCATGAATGCTGCGAATGATCAAAGCCGCGTGCTGGATTGCAGAAAATTAATTCACCGCGCTTTCGGGAGTCTGACGTTGGACATCGTGACAAAATGATATTAGAAAATGGATTTTAGATCTACTATTGTTAAGTGTGTTAAATTTTTTTCGAAACGAGGAATGATTTTAATATGAAAATATCTTCTAAAATTAACGACGAACTTTATATCTGCTTGGTTTGTAGACGAAAGATAAGATCATCACATTTGAGCACAATTTTCCGTTGTTTAAGAAAACAGTGGGTGATTGTATTCAAATTAGCTTGGGTTTTAAGTCTTGTTAGATGTACTGATCAAAATGACATGAAGGTAAATAAACTGAACAGAGTTTGTTGTCCGCAACTGACAAGTCGGCGAGCTAGTTTACGAGAGCAGAGTGTTGCTAAAAGTGACCTAATAAATTTGTTACGTTAAACGTGAATCGTGCAGTGTACTGTAATTACCCAGTTCAGTTAGCTAGGATATGAGCAGAGTCAAGATGAGAACTGTTCTTTGATGGATTCTTGTGTAATAATTCGTCGTCTATTTATAATATGTCAATAATTTTGCGGCGTGTAATTGGTCGGGTTATTACACAATTACAGAGATAAAGGCAAATAGCTTTGACAGTTTGCAGGGTTTTTTTTGGCAGGTTTTTTTTTTTCAGTTTCGTGAAGTCAAATCCCTTTGTTTTGACTGTGATTGAAACGCCTCGTATGTACAGTGGAACCCGGATAAGACGGACACGAACAATTGTCCGTATTAAGCAACGTCTAATGACTGCAGTAAAAGACCAAGGAAGTGAAACTTTTGTGTTACGCCTGCCACGCAGCACAGTGAGCAAGACAGTTGTCAAACATGTCATGACAATATACAGTGCACAGATAAGCGAGGTTAACTTTGTATGAGAGCGGAAAAGTGACCGTTGTAATGTAAGATAAAATATATGAGCTTTTCGTCGGGACAAACAAAACTGTCCGTAATAAGTGCGAAAGGGGAGGGGATAGCCTGCGTGCAGATGTCTCCTTTTCCTTGCGCGTACTAACTTTCGAGTGCCTCCCGAGTTTGTAGGGGGGTACCGCCGGGAAATTTTTGATACAGTCGAACCTCTACTAACGGCCACCTCTCCACAACGACCACATCTCCACAACGGCCACTTTCTTTTGTCCCGGCGGACAGTCCATACATTCACTCTTGTTTTAACCTCTCTACAACGGCCACCTCTCCACAACGGCAACGGCCATTAAAACCCTATCTTTTTTGGCGTACAGTAATAAAAGGTCACGCAACTTCATCTGTACCACGCATCGTCGGGCAATACAGTATCTTATATTGCGGCACGTGTTTAGCCACTGATGGAAGAATCACACAATACTAGAAAGTACAAGGCCCCCATTTTTTTCTATTTTCCATTTTTTTTACGCTTTTACAGTACTGTATTTTTATTTCAGTCGTAAATCGAGTACAGCTGATAAGGCTCTGTGTTTAAATTGCATTGCGAAATTGAAAAAAAAAAATGCCTGGTGGCACAGTAAGTCACATTAAAATAGAACCTCGCAGCCACTCACTCAAGCAAACAATCCTTGACAACTTAATTTCACGAAAGAGAAAGTAAACGATGTACAAACTGATGTACTCACTGTACTTTACTAGCTTTGTTTTGTTAACATTCCTGTTCTGAACATCATTTTGGTTTCTGTTTTATTGATACATTTTGATTGTGTTACGTATTCATATGCTATAATAAGCATTTTTAAATAAAAAATGTTGTCCCCCCAAAAAAACAAATGGTGTCATATTACACCCCTACCTCCCCATAACGGCCACCTCTCTACAACGGCCACTTACCTCTGTCCCCAAGGTGGCCGTTGTGGAGAGGTTCGACTGTATTTCGCATTTCGTGCGTTTTGATATGAAACCAGGCAGCAAAAAGCAAACGTATAAACATAAAAATTTCTTGCACTTTTTAAATTCAAAATGGATTAATGACAAACAATTGCAAGAAACTTTATGTGACATGTAATTTACAATTTACGGACAAATGTATCTATCGATTGACAGGATTTTGCTGCGGCCTTTCTATTTCGCTCTTCTGTGACCTCTGGCTCTGTTCGGTCCATTTTATCCAATATTGACACACATGCTGAGCCCTTTTGCAGTTCATTATTGGGGTACCCAGTCTTCTCTCATTTTGATAGAGCCTGGGGATTAAAATTCCGTATGAGGGTTTTAGGTCGAATTTATCGTTAACGTTAAATTCAGCTTATAGAATCTCAAGATCTGGTCCAAACTTTAATATGTCACCCAGCAAATCTACAAATGGCGGACCTTCGATGTTATCTTCGTTGATTCAGGCTTCATTTCCAGACTACACCAGTTAGCGAATTAGAGCTTTTCATTCACTTTATTTTCAGCCATCGGTCCACGGACGCACCTGTCGCATCCCTCGCCCTACGGGCCTGATTATTTTAGTGTGGTTAGCCAAAGCAAGAGATGTTGCCTTAGGGCTAGGGTTATCAAATGCAATACACCAAGAAAAAAATAACAAAACCAACAAAGTTGCTGCACTATCCTCAACGGCGACAACTCGGAGAACGAAGTCTTGACCTATATTATCAATTGAGAGGTCTGGTGAGAGTTAACGAAAGCCATTGGCGTGGAAATGTTTATATCTAGTATGTCTAGTATACATGTTATAAAGGGATGATGTGGATTCATGACTGCTGGGTAGAGAAAAATATAACTTACTGATTGAAATCGTGAGAGTCCCTAACCCATTTCGTTTAATCGGCTCATGGGCTACATGTATGCGCATTCTCTGAGTAAAAAATGCAGTAGCCATGAGCACGCCTCGCGGGCCTATTTTTTTTGTAGATACAGAATCTGACCAAAAATTGTGTTTTTGGGCAATATATGAGAGGTGTTAAAATCAAGATTTTTAAAAATATGTTTCAGATGAAGTTTAATATTCCCTGTGCTACATAAATTTGTAGGCATGTGGTAGTACACAGAAAAATAAATTTTACTTTGCTTGCGACAACGGTATATTCAGGGGGTCCCCAAAGTTTGTGTTTATTTTTTAAAGGTACATGTATACAATATCTGTGATGCATATTTTAAACTTACAAAAATCAAACTTGGAAAATGGTAATTACTACAAACACTTATATTAGGAAAAATCCCTCAGTGGAGTGAACACATAACTGATGTAAACTTCATCCAAAATATTTTCTAAAAATAGCAGCAATGATATGAAGTTCTGTGACGGACGTTACGTAACGTCCGTCACATTTGGGGAAATGTTTTTCTCTCCTTAATAACCATTTGACGGATTCTCAAGATATTTCTGCTGTTCAGCTACATATCATAAACTGTAACATTTTTTAACAAACTGGAACAAAAGTTTGTGACAGACATTACGTGACGGATGTTACACTTTTTAAACACTTAAAATATGTTAACACTTTTACAAAAGGTGTGAAAAAATCTAAACACAAGACAGCAAGGAAGTACATGTGTCCTTTGCACCTGTTACACCAAGCTAACATTGTGAAATACAAACAATGGCCACACAGAGGCTTACTTTCAATGACATTTCAATAGTTCTTTTGCAAGTTCTTAATTGTCCATTATTTCTTATAGTAATAGCCCTTTTCTTATGGCCTTGAAGAGTTTTTCTACTGCTGGTTGTTTTGTAATTGGAAATGGCCCACTAATAAAATTAGGAACTGCAACTGGGCCAAATAAGACATTCATAATATTGCTGTCATTGCTCACTGGAAGTGCTAATGTGTTGACAGGAACAGGGTGAAAGAAAGGGGCTCGAGGTGATTATTTCAAATAATTATTTTTACCAAAGGGGGGGGGGGAGGGGCGATTAATCGATCGAGGAACAGCTAAATTATTTGAGGAAATATGGTACAATTTGTAATATTATTGTTATTACAACAACTTTTATTGGTGGCTCAAAATTGTCATTAGTGAAATTCTCCTTACTACAATTGAATTGAACTGCTGAGAAAGTTCTGAATTTTCTTAGCTACAAATTACCGGTCATAAACAAATATAGTGACAATGTACCTTGTTCTTTAATTATTTTATTGAAGACATTAATTTTTTGATACAGGTGAAAATCGCTGAATGAATCAATGCGTCTGCCAGCTTTCCGATCAACTTCTCAACTTCAGTGAAAATATTCAGCCTCCAAATCACTCAAAAATAAAAGCCAGTCCATACATATATGTTAGCCCATAGTTTACATTCTCCAGTCAGTGGAAGTCTGCTTGTAAATGCATGCAAAAGCTCAGAATCTCTAATTGTGGAACTTGTTTGTTAATTATTTTGTTACAATTTTAATTAACATTTTAATGATAGAAGCAAACACTAATAGTATTTGTTTTTCTCCAATAATACTTTAGGTCTCATAGATGGCCACACCCATCCTGTGTGGGTGGGTGACAGGGTTCATGAATTTGCTATGAAGGTAAAACAATCTGTAACCATTAGCCACTTGTCATTCAGTTTACATGCAGTATCTGATTTGTAAATGAAAATTGATTCATTGATGCTTTTTGTCCTTTGTAAAAATATATTTTCCCTGTAGGATGGGATGGGTACATGTACATGTATTACATTATGTATTACATGTACATTATATACATGTATGTATATGGGCTGCTGCATGGGTTGCAGTTTTTTACCATGACACCTACATGTGTATGCACCGTCACTGGCCCAATGGTTAGTGCATTGGACTCCAGATCGAGAGGTCTGGGTATGTCAGCCCTGACAGGTTTGTTGTTTGGTACACTTTATATGCTCACACCTACATTGTAGCTGTCAACCTAGAAACTTGTATAATTCTATAAATGGGTACTGGCGAACTGTCTGAGGGCAATCTGACAAAATGCTGGGATACATGAATCCTGCAATGGACTAGAATCTCATCCAAGCTAGGGGATGGCTAGCCTGCGTCACAGACGGACTCAACCGCCAGACATTACCGGCGGTTGAGTCCGTCTGCGATGCAGGCTAGCTAGGGGAATATTGGCCTGAAATAGCAAGAATACTCCTAATGTCTCCATGCTTAGATCAGGCCAGTGCTTAAGGTGGCTCGATGTAGTTTTTTTAGCGCTGGGGTGAGAGTTTTGAAAACAAAAATTCGATAAGAAGGCAATCTTCGATTTTTGTCATACTACACCATGATGATGACAAATGATGATAGATTTATTTTACACTGGTTTCCAAGCAACAGAGGTTACCATAGCAACGATTTCGGCATCCTATTGGTTTTAAACAAGGCTGATTTTCTCGAAATCTAGTCGAAAACATTGCATTCATTTTTTCATATTTTAAAGTATGCTAGTTTGACCACCTGTACACAAAATTTCAAGAAATTCTGTAAGGCCGTTTATGATTAAAACGGCACTGAACTTTTTGCGGTCGTGTTTGTGTATGTCCCAGAATTTACTTCAAAATCTTTCATTAAATTGAAGCTATATGTACCTCCCCTCTGTTGAAGGATTTTTAATGATATTAAAGACTTTGTAAAGTAAATGGATCACCTCGGATGGTTACGATTTCAAAATATTCAATTTTGAAGAACTGCGCTTAGGCACCTCAGAACACGATCGAAGCACCTAATTTACATTTTATAGCGGGATATTGCTAAAATGATCTTACAGATTTTTTTAAAAAATTGCTAGGTGTTAGCGTGATGGTTGAACTTGATATTCCAATCGAAAATGCCATTAAAAAATCGTTGCAAGCGTTAGAAAATAACACCGAATTATGGGTACGTTTCGCTCGCTACTGTCTTTCTCCGAACAGGGATTTTGTTTATCTTGTTTCTGGTCAGTTTCTCTCTTGATGCACGTGCAATGAATATTTATTCCAAATGCCGCGTGTGGCCAGTCGTGCGTTTATGACAAATAAATGAATTTTTAAGCAGGATAGACATCAATTCTGTTCGTCTTACTAATCTAATTTAAACAAAAATAAACCGTGTTTGTATTTAGAACTGTTGCGTTTTAAACAAATGATCAACATTAGCAATGATATATGAACTTTGCTGAAACTCTTCTGTTCTTCGTTACCCTAGGTTTGGCATTTTTTTGACGAATCTTACGAAATTTCGTAGGCAGTGAAATCATGATCACCAAAAGCGTGCGGAATGATCAACTCTAGACTTTGTTTCATTTTAGCAGCATCATTTTGGTTTTGCTTGACGGCATAGCCGAAACATTTTTGAATGTACGTGATTACCGTGCCATTCATTCCCTTTACTTTCCCTCTCATACCGTACAAACGGGAACCTAAAGTTCGTTTAGCGTGGTTGTTGATCATTTGTTTTAATCGCGACAGTTCTAAATACAAACACGGCACTCTCCCTATAATGGACTATACAGGGAGGCTCCACCCGAAAGGGGTACCTTTTCAGACTGGAGGTATATAAAAGGGTAGCGATTTCACGAGTTAGAGTATAGAAAAGGGTAGGAATTTCACGAGTTGGAGTATAGAAAAGGGTAGGGAAAACTGTCATTTAGGTATGAGGTGGACTGCAGATTTGAAGTTCTTAGCCATTGTAAGACAGCTTCCTTCCACTTCCTTCTGGGGATACATGTTATTGTTCATTAAGTTCATTCCAAGGGTATAGAAAAGGGATGCAGTGTTTCTACTGTAGGTATGTGAAAGGGGTACCATTTTCATAATTTCTATGGAAGGTAGAAGGGTAGCTTTTCTGTCAAAAATGGTATATAAAAGGGTAAGGGATTGGACCTCTGGGCGGAGCCTCCCCGTATAAGACCTTTTTTGAGTACCCCCCCCCCCCCCCCCGGAATTTTTCTTTGTAATATAATAATACATTTTTCTTTGGCTCATGTTTCTTGAAAATAATGTTATAAATTATGCCAGCTTGCAGGAGCCACATATATGGATGTACACAAGACAGGTGGTGGAATAGGTTTTACTGTTAAACATGTGCGCAGTGCCACAGAAGAGGAGCTGTACACTTCACTTAGTAAACGGCTGGTCAGAATGTTACGATCAGGCACAACATTAGTGGAAGCCAAGAGTGGTTATGGGTTAGATGTGGAATCAGAGATGAAAATGCTGAGAGTGATTGAGAAAGCCAAAGGAGAGTTGCCAATTGAGATTTCCAGTACATTCTGCGGAGCACACTCTGTGCCTAAGTAGGTATAGTTGAACAAGTGTTAGGCAATAGGCATTCCTGTGATTTGTTGATCTCTATCTAAAAAAAATTTAATAGTTTTATGTGGCTATACGCTGCAACATTCCGCGCAACAATGACATTTGCTTGCTTGTTTAATAAACAAGATATTGCAAAACTTGCTAGGCCTAAAACAGGTAAGTATGTTGAAGAAAAGGGGCGTGTTTAAAACACGAAATGGCGAAACGGCGAAATGACTGTACAGTATGTGAAACAACACTGTCAAGAAAAGAAAGATCCAGGCGTTTATTGTTCCACTGAAATCTGCGTACATGGCGTATTTTGGGGGAATTCCAGGATTTCCATAATGTGACAGGAGTGATCGTCATACTTTTAGGGGTTAAAATTCATGGTTTGGTACCACTTAGGGTGTTAAAATCTAAAATGACCAATAATTATTATTTTAGAGTTACAAAAAGTTAAAGCTGCACTCAGACCAACAACTGGTTGACACTGCCGGAGCTAATATCCCGGTTTCCATAGCATGAGGCTGACTACATGTACATGAGGACATGACCCCGGCCAGCGCTCGAACCCAGACCACTCGATCCAGAGTCCAACACGCTTAACATTAGGTCACCATTATGTCTTCCACTTTTGGAGTTATACTGGTACCTTTTAGCAGGAGTCCATCGGGGTGACAGGGCTTTGAATTTTAGGGTATAGTAATTATATAAAGCAGGGAAAAATAGGATAGGGGTGAAAATGAATTTTAGCCACACCCACAAAGCGATATTCTGGAACCTTTTAGGGTTCTGACAATCGCCCCTGTCCCTTTTATATGGGACCCCTGGGGTGGGGGGATGTTGACTTAATTGGCAGCATCAAATAACGGAATGGTGTTGTTTTCTTAGAGGGAGTACTCCTGAAGAAGCTACCAATAATGTCATCAATCATCAGATTCCAAAACTTCAAGAACTGATGAAAAACAAGGAGATTACTGTTGACAACATTGACGTGTTTTGTGAGAAGGGTGTGTTTGGCATAGAGGAAACGAGAAGGATTCTTGAAGCAGGAAAATCTGCAGGATTAGCATTAAATTTCCACGGCGATGAACTGCATCCAATGAAAGCAGCTGAGGTAATTAAGATATCATGAAATGTTCACTAACTGTAAAATTCCGGTGTAACATTCCCTGAAAGTAGCACTGTATCTGAAAGTAACATGACCCTTGCTTGGGCTCTTGTATAAATTTCCATAGGTGACAGCCTCCTGAATGCAAGTTTAACAGTCCATCCAAAAATACCATTCTTGACACTATCAATCCCTCAAGCAGTTCTTGATAAGTTACATTATTACAGTGGCAGATCTAGGAGAGACTGGCCTACGCCAGCCCTTTTTTGTTGAAACATATAAGGCCAAAGGGCAAACAATAATATCTCAGCACCCCCCCCCCTTTTTCTTTAGACAATAATTAAGAGGCCATTTTCACTTTTCACCCCCCCCCCCCCCCTGTTTTGTGGCAAAAAGGTCATTTCACCAAACCCCCCCCCCCCCCCCTCTTACAAATAAAATTGTAAGTTGTTAATCCAATCCTAACAATATTTCAATGCGTGAAGTTGCTATAATGTTTTTAAATTGATAATATGCAATCAGCTAGGTGCTGAACTTGGAGCAAGAGCCATAAGCCATCTTGAAGAAGTAAGTGATGAGGGAATTCAGGCCATGTCTGCTGCATCGGTCATAGCTGTACTTCTTCCCACCACAGCGTACATCCTACGACTTAAATGCCCTCCAGCTAGGGCAATGATCGATTCAGGTACAGATTCCTTCCTTATAAATCCATCTTAAGTATAACATGTATCATGCATGTAGTAAGCCCTATAACAAGATCTTTAATTATTTTACAACCCTACTAAGTACTAAGTGAAAACTATTTAATGGGGAGGTGTGAATGGAGCCAAGAGGTAATGTCCCCCCCCCCCCCCCCCCATGGCCACCCTATCTAAAAAGATGACGAAATGAGAGGTACTGTAATAAACCCAAACATAGTCACCTCCAAATACCATATAAAACCCTCATTAATAATTATTATAATTTGAAAATCAGTGAGGAACATTCATAATAGGAAAGGTTTCGTGCTGGCTTATTTTAATAAAAGAAGATGTTTCTACTTAAAAACAAAATATTTTGTTTTTGTAAAACACTATAAAACCTTTGATCTTCATTCAGGTTTCTGACAGTCGAGTAAAAACTTGTAATGGTAAGAATATTAACCAGTCCAAAATTATGTAAACATGAGACGTGTGAGAGCTATAAGACAACAGTAATTTAACAAGTGTAGATATTGGGAGTATCATCCGTGGGATCCCATTAAAAATAAAACTATTTTCACTGTCAATAATTGATAGTCCTGAAAATTGAAATTACAAAGAAAGTACAGTTGAACCTCCGCTAATAGACACCCCTATGTAGGCGGACACCTCTCGTAAGCGTCCGGACACTTGGTCATGTTCCCAGCTTTCATACAAATGAACACTACATTTTTAACTTCCCATATAAAGCGGACACCTCTCGTATAAAGCAGACACTTTTTCAGGTCCTGTGGGTGTCCGCTTACGGGAGGTTTGACTGTAGTATCAAGCCATGCACTAACCCTAACAGTTGACATTATGTCTTTTAACAGGTGTTCCAGTTGCTCTTGGGTCTGATTTTAATCCTAACGCATTCTGTCTGTCTATGGTAAGGCAATGCCTGGTTTTCATGATAAAAATTTGATTATTGTCATGCTATACAGGCTGGAATCTCTTGGTGGGTGATGGCTGAATTTGTTTGTGAGCATTAAGGTTACTGTATACCGTCAGAAGTGTCTCCAGTCTGAAAAGTGTAACTGTGTCACTGGTGTGGATTTCATCACTGATACCTTATCTCCAATATCAAATGAAAGGTTATAAAATTGGCTACAGGAATATGCTATCAATTTTACATTTTAATCATGGGAATCCGATTTTTTGCTGTAGTCATCTTCATCCGACCTTTTTTTTGTATTTCTGTAGCCTGATTATTCTCCATCAACGGTGCTAGAAAACCGTGTCTGTGTTTCAGTTAATTCCAATCAAATGTTATGCAACAGTAAATTGACAGGTAAAAATGCCCAGAGTAATAATAGAATGTATCTGGCATCTAGAGGTAGGCTGTTTATGCTTTCATCAGTATTGTTGCTGTAAAGTTGACATATTAATCAAATGTCAAGTGAATACCCACTCATAATAATAATACTTGTTCCCAGAGTCCTCGTTACCCTTATCAAGCGGCAGGAACGGGCAAGAAGGACCTCTGGGATAAAGCATTCAGACATGACAGGATTCTTGGACTTCCAGTTCTACTGTGCATTTGTTCGACTTCATGTTTCAAAGGGACACACAAACCTTTGGACACACACAAGATTCTTGGACTTCCGGTTTTACTGCGCATGTCAAGCGGAACACTTTATCCCAGAGGTCCTTGTTGTCCGTTCCTGCTGCTGGATAAGGGTAATGAGGACTCTGGGAATGAGATTGCACTCATACGTGAAGCTTAAGGTCACTCTATTTCATTTATCAGCCATTAACAATGCACCTTGCTTGTGTTAATCTACGCATGACAATGGAGGAATCTCTAGCAGCTGCTACAATCAATGCCGCAGCATCACTGGGCCGGGCCCACTCTCATGGATCACTGGAGCCTGGGAAGGTGGCAGACATGTTGGTTATTGACGCTCCAAGGTAAGGAAAGAATACTTACATTAGTTGATTATCAACTCGTAAGTTGATAAAGGTAAATTAACCGCTGTAGCGAATTAGGAAAAGATGACGTTTCGAACGAACTGATTTTTTATATATATTTTTTTATTTTGCTCCGACAAAGGGCTAATGCTCGAAACGTCATATTTTCCTAATTCGCTATGGCAGTTAATTGACCTTTAATTATCAACTTCAAGTTGATGATCAACTTAAGTGTTTTACTTGCCCGCCGATGTAACACAACAGTTTTAATAGAAACTAATAGCTTTGTAAGAAAATAATAGGTGAGTTGAACTACAGGCCTATTTCTTGAGAGTATGTTTAGAACATCAAGAATGTCATCATGATCATCGAAGCCACATTTATGCCAGAAATCAGACGTCTCCTGGAGACGTCTGGAGACGGCTACAAAACGTATTGTGTATTAATATACATGTATTGTAACCTTATTGACACTGGGAGGGGCTGAAACTAAGGGGGGTGGTTACTCAGGTAGTCTGTGACAGGTGTATGGTGATTGGTGAATGAATCTGAAGGTGGACGCATGAACTAACTCACACTCTTGATGTTTTTTTTTTACTTTATATTTTTATGCAGAGAAAAAAATAAGGGTTACCATGTGGGCCATTGGACTTTTTTGGGTCTCATGTTTTAGCCTAATGGGACTTTTTGGGTCTAACAATTTGGCCTCATTCGCTCTTCCCTATATAAATACCATTACCATTACCATTACTAATATGCAGTCATTATTTCAAAGTTTTCAACCTTGAAAAAGTCCCAGCCAAAATCTTTCCTCCCAAAAAAATCCGCCAGAAATTTTCTAACCCAAAAAAGTCCCAAAATCGCTAATTTTCAAACCCCAAAAAGGCCTTCTTGCCTCCCCGTCTCTAATTAACCTGAGAGGGGGGGGGGGGGGGGGGGGGGGAGGGGGTGACAGTGTCAAACTTCATATAATCTGAAAAGTATTCTTTCACAACTCACACAAGTAATAATGACAAATCATGCGATGATTCCTAACATATATCAGAAACATTTTGGGTGCTGAGTTTTTGTTCACAAGTTAATGTTTCTTTTTGGCCACCATGTTTGTACACACATGTATGATTATGAGTCGTATGCAGTTAAACCTCCATTAAGGGGACACCCTCGGGATAAGGAGAAGTGTCCCCTTAATAGAGGTGTCCCGTTTTATAGAGGTAATAAGATACAAAGCATTACTTTTGCCTGAACAAAGGTTTGCGTACCCTTACCCGTTAAACGAGGTGTCCCCTTAGTGGAGGAGTCACAAAGTAGAGATTTCACTGTATTAAAAAAAGTATGTGTCCTGTTTTAGGTGGGAACATCTTGTTTATCAACTTGGCGGCCATGATGATGTAATCAAGTTTGTCATAAAGAACGGAAAAACTGTGTACACCAGACCGCATTAGAATAGTCATGAAATAATGTGCGATGACTCCGTGTAAAGTCCTGGGAATACTAAATGGTGGAGAAATCATATCAAAGAATATACCAGACAAGCTGAACTGTAAAGGGACAAGGACAGTTTAGTTGGAAGGATTAATGAACATCAAACGAGAACTGATTCTGCGTAGCTTTAATTCAACTGAAAAAAACAAAACAATCTCCCTCCCCCCTCCCCCTTAAAGAAATTAAAATGTTGGTTTTTTTTTTAGCCAGAGACGCAATTAAAAAATTATAATTATCATAATAACAATGGCGGACGATATTGAAACGCAAACACAGCAAGTGACTTCAGAAAACTCCAGCCACAAACCTGCGAAAAACCCAAAGCGAGTTGCTGCCGGAAAACTCGTCGCTGAAAGAACACGACAGGCTCTCGAAGCCCAGAAAAATGCTGCTGCAGAGGCAGCTGCACAAAAAGACACTCCCGCGCATGTTGCTGCGCAACCCCAACCAACCGATGGCACTACTGCAGAGGCAGCTGCCAGCAGCAAAGCTGCAACTTCAAACGCAACTAGTATAAGCACCACTCAATGGCTCGCTATAGGCAGCTTTGTCGTTTCACTGATCGGTCTTTATTGCAAGCGCGAAGAAGTCAAGTCTGCTTTTAGCTTGCTAAATAGCGAAGCAAAAAAAAGTCCGCGAGCTACTGGCGCCACGCCGGAAACAAAAGCAAAACGTAAAAAGGCATCCGTTCCATGGATTAAATAGCCTGAGATCAGGCTCCTGAAGAAAATTTGCGAGCGAAGCGAGCCGAGTCGCTGCCTGGGGAGAGAACGAAAGCGCCTCGGCTCGCTTCGCTCGCAAATTTTCTTCAGGAGCCTGATCTCAGGCTATGGATTAAACATTTAGCGCAACATTTGCCTAACCATAATGGCAAACATATTTGACGTTCTGCAGCTGCTTATCAGCACCGGCGCTATTAATTGGGGTGATTTGGTTCAACTTCAACAAAAAGGTTTTCACAACGGTCCGCTCCCTTCTTGCTACACCATTCACTGATGAGGGTGTTGCTGCGCAACAATCAGCTGATTTAAATATTTAAACTTTTTATGTAACATTATAAGAATACAATGTCTGACAACAAACTCGTGAAGGCTATTACAACCGCCGCCACACTCACTGGCCTCGTCGCCGGCATAGGCTGGATTGCAAAAAAGTGGTAAAGGCTGGCAGCGTCGCGCTAAAACAATATCTCGAGGATCAAAAGATTCTCCCCGACACCGTCTGAATAATATCCTTTTATACATTTATGTGTATACGTACGTATACATCATGGCAAGCATCGCTATCATGATCGGTGGAGCAGTGGTAAACGCTGCAAGTTTTATAGGCGGAAATTATCTCGCGCAGTATTTGACTGGTGCTGATCTCAATGCCGCGCAGGAAGAAAAAAATACGGCACGATAAGGCCCTGGAGGTGTATAAAGAGACCTACGCCCGCTATCAGAAAGACCGCACAAAACTCCTCGATTGGATTGCCACCAACGACCGGATTAAAGATCAGGCAAAGCAAGACTTCACAAATACTGACTACGCCTTCAAGCTCTACAACCAGACTCACCCTGACGAACAGATCACAACCCCCAAGGAACCCGAGTTCTCTGACTTCTACCAGCCCAGCGAGCCGCAGAAGCAAGGCGAGCTCATGTTTGTAGGTGCGGGCGCGCTCGTAGTTGGGTACGCTGCCTTTCGTTTCTTTGAACTTTTTCCGCGGGCCAAGAATCCGAAAGGACTGAGTTGGACTCTTGAGGAGCTCCTGGCAAGCTCGACCCTAGTAGTGAGACCCAACTTTTTTTTGTCGCATGTCCGCACTTGTTGAAGACTTATGGATCTGCTTGAATACGATGGCGAGTACCAAGCTAGATAACAAGCTATCAAAGGTTTACTATAGCCCGCAGGGGTACTGGAAAGGAATAGCTGCTATTAAAAAGCTCGCCGCTGCGGCTTCGACCTCTGAAGATGCTGCAAAAAAAATGGCTGGTCAAGCAAGCTCTTTGGCAGGTTATTACCTGCACCGCGCCACATTCCTCGTCCAAAATTTGATGTCTCCTCGCCCAACGCGGTGCATCAATCATACCTTCTCTGAGTTTCTGCCGCACGATAAACTACCCCGCGGGCGTAAAGTTTTCAAATATGCACTGACTGTTGTCGACGTGGCCAGCCGCTACAAAGAAGCCGAGCCCTTAACCTCAAAAGAGTCTGCTGAGGTTGCGAAAGCCTTTCAGTCGATTTACAAGCGCGGGCCTTAGAAATGGCCTCAACTGCTGCAGGTTGACCCGGGCGTGAGTTCATGGGTGCTGTTACCCCGCTTCTGGCCAAGCATGGTGTGTCAGTGCGGCGGGGGGGCGTTGACATTCACCGAGACCAGGGTATCGTTGAACGTTTTAACCGCACCCTGGCAGAGTGTCTGTTTGGTTACCAATACGGTGTTGAAATGCAACTGCCCGACAGCAGCGAAGCTGCAAGATCAACTTCATGGGTGGCTCGACTGCCTGCAGTTGTCTCGGCTTTGAACAACGAAGTAACTCGGCTGACTGGCGAAAAACCTGCAGAAGTCATCAAAGCTAAGGTTGTCACCTCTAAACCCTCAACTCCTTATTCGAGACCTGTTGGGCAGAAGGGGAAAAAACTCCCCTCAGGAGTAAAAGTTCGCTATCTCTACCAACCCGGAGAGCTTGAAGGTGGAGGGAAAAGAGCCACCAACCCTATCTGGTCTTTGAAAGTCTTCAAACTTGATAGATCTGTGATGAAGAGTGGCGAGCCTGGCCTGTACTACATTCTGGACGGACCCAAACGCGGCTTCGTACGCGAAGAGCTGCTTGTGGTGCCACCCGATACTCAGCTGCCGCCAGCTAATGTTCTCTGAAACTGAGACCGGTTTTTCTGAGAACAGGACCGGAAGCGTGAGGGCACTTAATTGATCACTGACAAGGGTTTCTACACAGAATCTCATGCTCAAATTCTTGACCTTCATCCATGAACGTGTAGGCGTTGTACCACCACTTACTAGCCGCTGTGGTAGTGAGGCGGGTCAAGCCAACTTTGAAACCTCTCCCTAAGGTTCAGAGGCAGCTCGAGCTCCTTATCAACCGCTGCGGCTTCGATAAGGTGCTGAGGCGGATTGAACCATTTTTCACCTTCAGCAGGTACATCCGTGTTGCTGAGAGGACTACAGAGGTTGGGCAGTCTGAAAAGCAGATTGGGCCCGCCAACTTAATAATACGTTCGGTAGTTGAAAATGAATACACCTCATCACCCACAAACACATAATCGTATTCCCTCCCTTTCTTACGGATATCCGTCAGATATAAGATTACGTTTCAAATTCTGCATTGTAGGGGCAATTACCGACAAACACTTCGAGGGCCTTGTTGCATGTGACTAGTTCACATCTGTGAATATTTCTATTTACAATTAAAAATAAGAATGACTAAAATAAGGTATATAAATAGGGCATTTTAATGCCCTAGTTAATGCATTTTAATGCATTTAATGCATTTTATAGTTAAAACTATAACTAATTTGCTAAAACCTTTTGTTAGTTAATTAAAGTGAGAAGACTTCAATTGTACATCATTCAAGCCACGCTGAGGCTTAAGGTGATTCCTAGCTATTGCACTGCGCATCCTTCCTGCGCATCCTTTCTGCGCATAATTATGCGCATAATTATGCGCATAATTAGCGCGCGCACATTAAAAACATGGCGGCTTTTTCATCGTGACTATGCTCGCCAGAGAGGTAAATGATCGTTTTCTCGTAAATGCATGAGCTTGATGACCTATCATTTTTTCGCATATTTTAAGTCTAGTAATCATCTTCTTTCTATACAATGAGTATAGACCAATTCCTAGTACGAAAAATTAAAAATACATGTTTTTGGTTGATCTCTTTCGCGTGGCTGGTGACCTATTATTTTATTCTATATTTTGAAATATTACATCGCAATGTTCAACCAGGGAAAGTTTCAGAAACTTTCTATTGCAAATTTTATTTCGATGGAATAACCTTAATTGACTCAGCTGTTTGCTGATAATGCGCAGAACGAAAAGTAAAACTTATAATGGGTCGATTATTGAAACGAATTTAAAAGAAATAGACTTAGTTTTGCGGATGATGACTGTGTATAGTGTATTATTCCGCCTTGGTTATTGTCATTAATGAGTATGGAAGCGCAACTCCGACCGGAACTAATCCGGCACGAAGTGGCAGGAGTATGGGAAAAGGGTTCCGGGAACTAAGTAGCTCGAGGCAGGCAAGTTACTTGTATTCCCACTAAATAAACCGCAAGTTCCCGGAACCCCTTCCCATAACCGGGGATGCCATCACCCCGGCTTGAACTGGGTGGGTGGGTGGGCGCCAAGTTCCCTCTTCGTCGGTTTGAATTACTAACCACGAGTTGTGAGCGTCCTTTTGCCTTTATACTCCCCGGCAACCAATGAGCAGCGGATCCTATTGCAACACACTTCTTTGCACGTGCTGAGGGTCATTAATGAACTAATCTCGGCGGAATATACATATTCACATGACTGTGCATAGTGTATTATTCCGCCTTGGTTATTGTCATTAATGAGGTATGGAAGCGCAACTCCTCCCTTCACCATACCGCCCCAACGAGTAATCAGACCACTTTCACATCCACACTGTATTCTTCCTTGTTCCCTCTCCAAACCTTATCCTTTATTTCTCTTAAGCCGGTTATATAAAACACTCTAAACTAACTTGAAAGTGTTAAAGGCTCTGTACTTTTGAACTTTTGAACGCTTCCGTTCCTCGATATACAACTCCTTTAACAAATCTACACATGTCGAGACAAAGGTGTACGTGAAACCCACTCAATACTGGCCTCTGTTACATTATAAGAGTCATGGTCGATGATCGATATAACGCAGCTTGTTAAAGACTGCTTGATCGCGCATTCCCGGCTTTAATTTCTTCCAACTGGTCCTTTTTCTCAGAAGAATGCGATCGCTTGAAATTACTGTTTTTCTCGACTTGAATACCCGCACAAATTAATTAACTCTACCATCACTCGCTTTGTTGCCTTGAAAGCATTAGATCAACCTGCTCTTTCACCGTTGTTGCTGATAGATCAGATCCCGTTCGCGTTGTTTCTTCCCTTCAAAGAACAAGTCTCAGCTAACATTCTTCGCGATCACTCAAGATTTGAGCCAGAAGATTCATGTTACTATTCAACCCGTATTTGTCAGCCACAAGATCGAACAGGATCTTAAGTTGCGTGAAGCTGAGCCAAATATTCTGACCAACAGTGTCTTGTTTACAATTTGAATGTGACCTGTGTGATGGGGGTTATGTTGGATTCACAAGCCGGCATTTGCATCAACGTGTCGAGGAACATAAATATATATTCTTCTTCCTCCATTGGCAAGCATTTTCGTGACATGCATTGTTTGATTCCTAAAGATCTCAGCAATAATTTCAGCGTGTTGAAAAGTGTAAACCAAGTTTGACTGCCTCGTTACTGAAATGTTTTTTATTAAGAAACTGAGACCTAGTCTCAATGTACAGTCTGACTCAATTCGTGCTAAGGTTTTTGTTTAATTTAAATAATTTTTTGCATGCTTTGTCCCTTTTATTGTCTTTTTGCACATTTTATACATTTTTATACATTTTTGGCTAACATTTTTTTAGAGTTCTTACGTCATTGTTTATACCTGTATATATATATATGCTAATTATTTATTCTAACCTTGAACTTGATAATGACCGAAGCGCGGTCGAAACGTCGTTCGCTTTTACCCGTATTTTTTATTCTTAATTACTTTTGAACTGAGAATTTATTCCAGAAATGCTGTGACAAAACCAGTCAATTCATTGGCTGCCTTATAGTGTTTACCATGCAGTGTCCGTATCGTATATCCGCTAACTTTGCCGCTGGACCTGCTGGATTCAGAACCTGTTTCAACTTGATATAATAAAGGCCATCTGGCTAGATTTCCAGCCGACATGATCCATTAAATCATTAAGGCAGACATCTGCAAGTGCCATTGAAATGGCGCCACCACTTCGGAAACCATGTAGAGCGAAACGCTTGCTCGATAGACTCCCCTGCAACTGAGTCGTTTGTTTTCACCCTGAATGTACCCAATTAAATAGTGATTCACAAAATCATGTACGCCCACTTTGCTTTAAATCCAATTAATCAAAATCTTCTGCCAAGCGGACGGGTCTTTGTGAACCCCACAAGCTACAAAATGATTGGGATCTAGAAATCGCAACTGAGATAAATCAGGCGTCTCTTTGGAAACTAGAATGTCCTCTATAGTGGGAATCCCTGTAACTCTCTCCTGAACGAGGACCCCATCCATAGTAGTCCAAAATGAATTCTCATTGGAGGCTGACAACCGGATAATTTATGATTAAATTCCTCATGTATCTCTTCCCAGGCAGGAATTTCAAATCCCTCATAGATTCTTCTCCGCTTCACTTGGCGGATCTTCGAAAAAACACTTTTGGAAACTTAAAACCCAAACGTACTATCCCTCCCTAGCCTGCGTCGCAGACAGTCTGACACGTCCGGCTGCACCGCAGGCTATCCCTCCCAAGAGAGTGTAACTAACAAAGATGGGGTCCCCGATCAGGAAAGAGTAACTTCCCACGCTCCGAACGGAACGTCCACAGGCCGCCCAGCAATAAGGCAAGCCCATGGGAGTTACTCGCCCTCATCGAAGATAAAATATACTAAATTATATTGTGCTATCACCTATATGCCTACGAAATAATTAAGAGATGCACCATAAAATACCTAAATAATAGTAACAAACGAGATCAACTGAACGGTGCACATGAAAATGTTTCTTATATTGTTTATACCTTTTTCTTCTTTTTATTATTATTATTACACGCAAATGATTCAACTGAACTCAGTACCACTGAATTCTAATCTGTCCGATCACATTGGTGACCCCCTGAACCATCTCCCTCTCTTTGCTAGCGGTGGCTTTCCACCATCCCTCCAGCGCACTTGGCAATTCCCCTGGTAATGACGCATAACCCTTACAATAGTAGCAGTGAACACCGCCTAGAGGACTACCCCGATCGCGACCTTGGAACGAGGGTGTGGCCGAATGGGGTGGCATTCTCAGGGCCTTATCGACCTTTGTCATAGCATCAAGCAGTTTCTCTTGGTCTTTGTCTCCAAGTAGAACCAAAACATATCTTTAAAATTGCTCATCTGAACAAGTCGTCTTCTCACCTATAGCTTGGAGCACTGTAGAGTAGCGTTATCATTTTCTCATGCTTCGTCGATCACGGCCAGTGTTATCATTTTCCCCCACGCTGCCTCGATCACGGGCCAGCGTTGACAGATTTCTCATACTGCCTCGATCACGGGCCAGTGTTACCATTTTTCCTCATGCTGCCTCGATCACGGGCCAGCGTTGACACATTCTCGCACTGCCTCGATCACGGGCCAGTGTTATCATTTTTCCTCATACTGCCTCGATCACTGGGCCAGTCTCGGTTACAAACACGGTCATTACACAATAACAATACAGTGCTTAACGGCCGCGTACGGGAAATATTGAACTGTGTGTTCTATCCAGCGAAAACATACGGTATTAACCACGAGTTGTAACATAAACAAACTGGTAAAAAATTTAGGAAACTAGTAATGCAAAGCAAAATGAATCCGGTAATACTTTAGAGAGACCAACGTGGCAATAGATTAATTACTTTGCGAACCTGCAACTAGAGTAAAATTCACCGAAATGTAAATACCTCAACAACGTGTCCTATCCAGCTAAACCATACAGTATACTGAATTCAATCCAAAAGCAAAAGCGGCATAGGACCCAGCCGTAGCAAACTGGCAACCGAACAACTAGTGTTAACTTCACAAACTTGCGACTGAAGAGTCAAAAAATATAAATACCACAGCGACTTGTCCATCCGCTACCGGAGTATTCGGTGCCGGTGCTTGAGCTCCAACGTCCACTCCCTGTACCGCTTCAAGAATAGCTGCAGGAGCTGCAATAGGGACTTGCTCTTTCATAGGGGTTGAAAGCAGTACAACGACGCCAAGTTCCCTCTTCGTCGGTTTGAATTACTAACCACGAGTTGTGAGCGTCCTTTTGCCTTTATACTCCCCGGCAACCAATGAGCAGCGGATCCTATTGCAACACACTTCTTTGCACGTGCTGAGGGTCATTAATGAACTAATCAAAACTATAACAAAATTCTCGAATCTGATTGGTTATCAGCAGGCGCGATTTGAGCACTAATAGGACAGTGTACGCGTCATGCTTGTAATTGGACGATGTAATAGGACAGTTTACACGTCATGCTTGTAATTGGACAGTGTAATTGGACAGTACGCGTCATTTGCGCGCGCTGTCCTTTGCTCGTGCATGCATCTCGGTCAAAAACAAACTTGATTATTATGTTTTTATTCACGTTTAACGTCTTTTCCTCAAATTTTGTTATAGTTATGATTAATTGGTAACAGGACTTCGTGTCGTCCAATTCTGTCTGTAATCATACTCGTGATTAACAAATCGGACTCCCGCGAAGCGCGGTCGTCCGATTTTGTTAATCATTCGTATGATTACAGACCGAATTGGACTCCACTCAGTCCTATTACCATTATTAATCTCGGCGGAATATACATATTCACATGACTGTGCATATTAATGATTCCATGTTTATGTTTCCTGAATATGCCGAATAATTTACTACTTAATTTGCTAACAGCCGTTATCACATGGTCAATAAGAAAACGGTTTATAACTGTAGAATGCAGAGGATAATTGACCCAAATAGGGGCCGTAGATTCTACCGTGATACCATTAGCTTTCACCTCAAAGCTCGACCAATACGTCGAATAATCAATTATCTATTTTTCGCGACCTTCCCGTCGCGCGTGACTCGCGCTCCACGCTCGCCTCGCGCTCGCCTAAAAAAACGCAAAAAATAACGCCTGTTCCGCAGGCTATTTGTCAACATGTTTCATCAGTTATTTAAAATTAACTGGTGTCAATTTAAAACGTACGTGTTGTGTCACGCTGTGTGTGTTATCTGTCAAATACTGGTCTGTCAGAAACCTTCGCGAATCTCACAACGGGCGGTTAGAGCCCATTGTCTTCGATATTTTCTTGTAATTCTTGTCCCATGAGAATGAAATTCAATCTTTATTAGAACTGGCTGCACACGATCACACATGGCCGCAGAACTTAACCTACAGTGAGCCGAGTGAGCAGAGCCCTTTCATCTTATGTAGCATTATTAACAGTTCTCCTGTAAAAGTGATTCAATTCAAGTGAATTTGTAGCTTTTGGAAGATCCTTCTATCTATATAAACGCATTTCAAGAAAACATCCAGTTTATATCTGAGATTGCATGAGTTTGGTGCAACATTTCTTTGCCAATGTTTAATTCGCAGAATTGTCTTTAGACAAACCATCGTAGTTAGTCTAGTTAAACGTTAAACCAATCTGAACTTCACATACTTATTTAGATAAAACATATTTTTTCACTAAGATAGTTAACTATTAACAGAAAAAAACAGCTGGAAATTTAAAAACTACAGGATTCGGGAAATGACATAAAAAAGTTACGTGATTCGTGAATTTACGAAAAATCGGCGTGTGATTCGGGATCCAGACTTTGCTCCGACGAAGAGCTAACGCTAAGCTAAACGCTAAACGTCAGCTTTTAGAAATTCGCTACGGCGGTTAATTTACCTTATCAACTCCGAGTTGATAATCAACATAGTGTTTTCACTTGCCCGCCGACGCAGCACCACAGTTTCATTAGGCCCTATTTACATGGAAGGAGGATGATCCTAGTGCTAGGATCATCCTAGCAGGCGGATCATCCTAGCAGGCGGATCATCCTAGCGCGACATGTTTTCTGCTTTCAGTTTACATGCGAAGGGTTGCATTTGGCCCTAGCACTAGAATGATCCCAGCGCTAGGATGATCCTATCTGAGATGAGGGATGATCCTAGCGCCAGGGTTATGTTTTGCCCTTGTAAACGCTTTGCTAGGGACAACTCGCCTACCCGGGACAACTTTATTTTGACTTCAAGAAGCAAAATATGTTCAAAATACCAACAAAATCAATTATTTATGACCAAAAAACATCGTATTTATTCAGAATTTGTTTTACCTTTGCTTTGTAAGTAAATAATTTTCGGATAACGGCTTTTTGCGACGAAATTTTCGATATAATATTTGTCGCTACTGTCGCTAAAATACTCGATAGCAGAATAGTTTTATAGTTTTTGCCGTCAAACGCGTTCCAAACGTATATAAGGCCCTAATTACATGGAAAGAGGATGATCCTAGTGCTAGGATCATCCTAGCAAGAGGGTCAAAGATAGCCCCGGTTTACAAGCAAAATTTCACAGGTAGGATCACCCTACTGCCCGGGACAACTCAGGCGTCACGCTTGAAAATAAAACACGCAACGGATAATAAATTTTGCGCCAAAACCGATTTTTCGCTTTAATTGCGTAGCTTATCAGTCCGCAATAAAATCATAGTCAATTTCTAAAGCTCACTAAAATCCAAGACATAAGTTTTCTTAAGTTTGGAACGCGTTTGACGGCAAAACTATAAACTATTCTGCTATCGAGTATTTTAGGCGACAGTAGCGACAAATATTATATCGAAAATTTCGTCGCAAAAAGCCGTTATCCGAAAATTATTTACTTACAAAGCAAAGGTAAAACAAATTCTGAATAAATACGATGTTTTTTGGTCACAAATAATTGATTTTGTTGGTATTTTGAACATATTTTGCTTCTTGAAGTCAAAATAAAGTTGTCCTGGGTAGGCGAGTTGTCCCTAGCAAAGCGTTTACAAGGGCAAAACATAACCCTGGCGCTAGGATCATCCCTCATCTCAGATAGGATCATCCTAGCGCTGGGATCATCCTAGTGCTAGGGTCAAATGCAACCCTTCGCATGTAAACTGAAAGCAGAAAACATGTCGCGCTAGGATGATCCGCCTGCTAGGATGATCCTAGCACTAGGATCATCCTCCTTCCATGTAAATAGGGCCTAATCATAAAAAGTTGTCGATAACAAAAAGCCAGTGCGTGAAGCTAGTTATCGATAACTAAGGGCCTCCACAGACTAGAGAGATAGTTGTCGACAACTCTTTAGTTGTCGATCATAAAAAGTTATCGATAACAAAAATGCCAGTGCGTGAAGCTAGTTATCGATAACTAAGGGCCTCCACAGACTAGAGAGATAGTTGTCGACAACTCTTTAGTTGTCGATCATAAAAAGTTATCGATAACAAAAATGCCAGTGCGTGAAGCTAGTTATCGATAACTAAGGGACTCCACAGACTAGAGAGATAGTTGTCGACAACTCTTTAGTTGTCGATCATAAAAAGTTATCGATAACAAAATGCCAGTGCGTGAAGCTAGTTATCGATAACTAAGGGACTCCACAGACTAGAGAGATAGTTGTCGACAACTCTTTAGTTGTCGATCATAAAAAGTTGTCGATAACAAAAATGCCAAGTGCGTGAAGCTAGTTATCGATAACTAAGGCCCTTTGTAGTCGATAACTAGCTTCACAGACTGGCTTTCTTGTTATCGACAACTCATTTTTTTATGATCGACAACTAAATAGTTGTCGACAACTATCTCTCCAGTCTGTGGAGGCCCAAAGGCATTAGTTATCGATAACTATCTTCACACACTGGCACTTTTGTTATCGACAACTTTTTATGATCGACATTTAAATAGTTGTCGACAACTATCTCTCTGTATATAGTCTGTGGAGGCCCTAAGCTTTTCACATTATTTTAAATCGAAAAATTACTAACCCGAGTACTTTTAGCAACTCGGCAATATTTATTTTTGAATACATCTATTTCAATTAACGTTGTCGGATCGAAAGCGTAAAGCCTACAATACAAGACCGAATGGTAGTCTGAGTATTCATTATAATTTGCATATCGGAGGAAAAGAAACCTACACGTTTTTATTTTCGGACGTGATGTATTTGGTTTGCCCCGGTTAGATAATTTGTTTTTCCATGTTTTTTTCACTAGCTTCACGATTCTGCTAAAATTTAGTTTGGCTAAAAGTAGCTTACTTCAATAGGTTTAAAACAAAAAGGAAACGTTAGAAATATGTTTTTCATGTTACTTCTTATTAGTATTCGGTGCCTGCAGCAGCTTTCTACTTTTACCCATGCTACCTTTCGGTATTGTCTCGCGAATTGAATAGGTGTATGTACCGATGACCGCAATATCGAAAGATGGCAAACTACTGCGTTATTATTTTATACTATAGTACTATGGCCAACCCTATTCAGCGCATTGCTACCATGGCAGTTTTTTATTATCTATATTATCACCATTACTTTAAGTGCTGATATATATTTTTTCCATTCTATTAAGGTTTTTGAGATTTTTAAAATAATTTAGTTTACATATTACGATAATCAACACAATGTCATTCATAAAATTTCTTTCGAAAAATTATGATTGAGAATTGCAATTGTTTGCATTTCCTTTTATCTGGATTACGTTGAAAGACACACTATAAAATGGACTTGCCTCCTTCTACCTTCGACACCATCTAATTTGCATTTTAGCTTCGGATCTTTGCAAAATTATTGTATTCCTTTACAAATTTAGTATACCTTGTAAACATAAAATCTCACAATTTCTCAAATTTCTTCGTTTGATTTCAATTAAAGCTTTTAGAAAATAAAATTGTTAAAATCGTGTACTTAAAAATATGAGAGAACGAGGTTGTGCCAACTAGCGTTAACACGCACGTTAGGCCCAGTTCAGACGCCGTACTTCACATGAGCCGAATCGAATTGTGAAGTACGGCGTCTGAACTGGCCTAAGCTTAAATTTGTGGTGTAAACAGTTTGTCATTTTCTGGACGAATTTATGTCGGTTTTCAGATCTTCCCGCAAATTGTTCTAGTGCTCGTTCATTCTCGTTCATTCGCATTTCACTGATTTCAGTGTACATTTACAGGCATTTCCCATTAAATATTTAGTTTCTAAACTTCGTGCATTATTAGTAGACTTAACGTTTGTTTGATTTAGAAGAGCCGAAATTAATGATTTGAGCCGCATCTTTTTCCAATTTCACGGTCTCGATCGCGAACAAACCGCCCCAACAAAATTGTCTGAATTTTGTAATCAATCACAAATAAAACCTGTTTTCACTCGATATTTTGTTGCCCATATGTTATAAAATAATTGGTTCATGCTTTAGCTGTGCTTATATCGAGTTATGGATGCACTTGGAAGTTTGGAGAGCACTCGTGAAGCTACTCTTACGCTTCTCTCGTGCTCAGTCTCCAAACTTCCCGCGTGCACCATAACTCGATATACGCACGCTAACCATGAACCAATTCTTAAATATTTCTTGCACACCGAAATATTTCAAGAAAATAAACTAGTGAAAAAACGTCTGTAAGGTTTCGAATAATTAGCAAACCAAATAAGGAATATTTATTTATTATCTACTGACGACTGATTTTCAGCTGTCTCGTTCGCTGTTGATTGACAGATGAGCCCTGGTCTTCCCTGAGAAGCCCCCATTTATAGTGCGCCTTCGTGTTTAATACAACACCATTGTTTCGCTTTCTTTAGGCTACGCGTGGCGTTCCAATAACCTTGTGTTCCTACAAATTAATGATTTATGTGGAAAACAAATGATGCTGAATTTTAAGCTCGGTAGAAACACAATGAGAGAGATATTATTCTGTCAGTGACACAAGCTACTCGGAAAAAGAATTCCGAGTTCTCCCAACTGGAGTTGAACCTATGACCTTCCGCACACTGGTCGGACGATCGCTACTCCTGCGCCTCCCCCACTGAGAAGTCACGGGGCCGGCCGGAATCTGATCGATCCTAACCTAAACCCTTTGTCAATACAACAGACGTTTCATGATGGTTATTAAATTGTTTTTATTATCATCATTGACTGAATCACAACACACTGTGTTGAGGCGTTACAGCTGTCCCTAATCAAGAAAGTTAACAATTGTAAGTCGATTTTAACCCTACTCTGCCTGGGCTTTTTTTTCGTTCCTGAGCTTGGGGGCAGATAGTGCCCCCCCCCCCCCCCCCCCCCCCCCATGTATCTCGAAAAGTATTGACGCTATGAAAATAAAACTTACATGGTGTGTAAAGCATCCAAGAATCTTTATTTTAGTGACAGTCACGTGTCAATTATGACGTCATAACACGCCATAAAACGTCATACGTTAAAAAAATCCGCCATTTTAGATCCTAAATCTTGGATTTCTAAATTGTTCAGAAATGTCAGAAAATCTCCAAATTTGTTCAAAATCAAGAAAAATATAAAGATGCAAAACGGCAAAGATTTTGGAACGATTTCATCGTAAAAAGCAAACATTTTATGAAAACTGAAAATTAAGCTAAAAATAACAACACATTTGGGTAAAACGAGCTGTATCTCAAAGTTGTTTGCGCTATAAAATGAAACTTATGTGGTGTATAAAGCATTCAAACATGTTTATTTTAGTGACAATCGCGAATTAATTGTGATATCATATCACGGCAAAATAACGTCATACTTTAAAAATGTCCGCCATCTTGTATCCGCCATCTTGGATTTTTAAATTGTTCAGAAATGTCAGAAAATCACCAAATTTGATTTGAAAACATCGAAAACAATATAAGGATGCAACAATTGCAAAGACTTTGGAGGAAACTATTCGTAGAAAGCAGAAATCTCATGAAAACTGAAAATTAAGCTGAAAATACCAAATTTGGCTAAAAAGGCCTGTCAAAACTTGGTTGCCATGGAAACATCAAGTCACGTGATCAAAATATTGACACACCAAAATGTTCCCAGATAATTTTTAGGAAAGTCATAAAGTTTGGCTATGATTGCTTGAATGCTTTTTTAAAAGTACGATTAATTTGAAATCAGCTCGCGCACTTCCCCCCCCCCCCCCCCCCAGGCAGAATAAGGTTAAGCCTTCACGAACACAGAAACCCACTGAAGAAAAAAGTATAACTAATTTGCCAAACTGTTAGTTAATTAAAGTGAGAAGACTTCCATTGTACATAGTTACTGATTCCATGTTTATGTTCCTGAATATTCCAAATATAATTTACTACTTTTAAATTTGCTAACAGCCGTTATCGCATGGTCAATAAGAAAAGGGTATATAACTGAGAGTGCAGAGGATAATCTACCCATGCAAGGGCCATCAAAGTTTGTGACCAATACGTCGAGTAATCAATTATCTTGGAGACGATACGCCTAAATGTCACCTGCATGTGGTTGTAAAATAACTATCTAGAATGTCGCTAAACAAAAGGCCGAGTTAATGAGCAGTGCAATAGTTCTGCACGTGCGTTATAAAGTCGGATACATTTCTTAACCGTCCTCTGCAAAACGACAATGTAAAAATTACCAAATTCTGGGTTTTCGGAAAACGTAACGGCCGCAACGGCCAATTTTTCAAGTTTCTCTTTGGATTTGAACGCTGTCAGTTACATATTAAGCTGAGGATACTTCTGAAACCGAAATACTCATATAATGAATGGAACTAGAGATTCGCGAGATTCTGATGCAAAATATAAATTCATGTTTTAATTGATGTCGTCACTCCCACTGATTGAGCTTTGTTGATATTAATGTGTTTTCCTTTGCATCATCTCTTTTAGCTTCAAATGTAAAAACTCCAGGGAACAGTCTTGACATGGTTAAAATGTTGTTGTTGATAATTTTACTGGCGAAGGTGAGTGATTCTTCCACCAGGTGGGTACTCAAAAAAGTTTTATACGGGGAGGCTCCGCCCAGAGGTCCAACCCCTTACCCTTTTATATACAATTTTTGACAGAAAAGGTACCCCTTTCATATACCTACAGTAGAAACACTGCATCCCTTTTCTATACCCTTGGAATTAACTTAATGAACAATATATATCTCCAGAAGGAAGTGGAAGGAAGCTGTCTTACGATGGCTAAGAACTTCAAACCTGCAGTCCACCTCATACCTAAATGACAGTTTTCCCTACCCTTTTCTATACTCCAACTCGTGAAATCCCTACCTTTTTCTATACTCCAACTCGTGAAATCCCTACCCTTTTCTATACTCCAACTCGTGAAATCCCTACCCTTTTCTATACTCCAACTCGTGAAATCCCTACCCTTTTCTATACTCCAACTCGTGAAATCCCTACCCTTTTCTATACTCCAACTCGTGAAATCCCTACCCTTTTATATACCTCCAGTCTGAAAAGGTACCCCTTTCGGGCGGAGCCTTCCCGTATAGTCCATTATAGGGAGTACCCCCCCCCCCCGGGGATTCTTCCTACTTCTCCAGAATGACCAGTGGAACCCCGAAGAAGTGCCAAGGGACCGGGGGGGAAATGTGTTCGTTATAACGGGGATTCGTTATATCGGGGTTCTGTTCCATATACCCGGCTCTTGTTTTTTTTATAAGAACCTTTTTATAACAACGTTGAGGCTGAGATTGACCAAAATTTTAAAAACATGATAAGAACATACCCAGGTTGAGCCTTAGCTGAGAACATTTTTATTCACTTGTTTCTTGCATCGAGCTCTAAATACAATATTCCAGTATCCTTTCAAAATATTAACAAAATGTAACATTACAAATATCTCAGTGAATACGTAACAACATGAGCGGCTTTCAGTAAATATAAGCAGAATGCTGATGAAAATTATGCAAAATAGTGCATTTTCAATATGCCAGTTCACAACAACGGAAAGTTGCACTGGATTAGTCTTTGGATGATTGGTTATCAATCCTTAAATCATCCTTTCGAACCACAATTCATCTTGAAATATATATTATGTGACGGTTTTGTACCCGTTTTAAAAATGCATCGATTGCAATTTAAATTACACACCAAATTGTGTCTAACTTCCGAGCGCCACGTGCACAACTCCAAGGGTATACGTATCTATTCGCAAAACATGTGTTCTTTAGAAAGCTTTATCCTACATATTTATCATATCCAAAGATTTAGTTTGGAAGTGAAAACGTGTGAAAAACATTACACACTTTTTTTTCTAGGGACCACTTTTTTCTAGGGACCACTTTTTTCTATTGACCACTTTTTTCTAGGGACCAACCACTCCACCCACCTCCTTACGTGGTCTTTCCTTATATTTCTCTATTTTCTGTCCCTTCCTTCATTGTGGTACTATGTAACGCGATATTCTCTTTTAAGAACGTTTTCAGGCTGAAATCGCCCAAAAATAAGAACATTCGGTCTTGGTTCAGCCTCAGCTCGAAAATTTGACGTTCTTATAAAAGTGTATTTCACTCTAACTCTGGCCGGGCAGGCTGAAGAATATAGCGGGAATTTCGTTATAAAGGGGCTCGTTATATGGGGATTTCACTGTATTTTAAATCGAAAAATTACACGAGTGCTTTTGGCAACTCAATATTTTGGCTATATACCGATGACCGCAATATCGAAAGATGGCAAACTACTGTACTTATTTATATAGAACAAACGATCTAGTATTGTGGCCGACCCTACTTACTGCATTGCTACAGTTTTATTATGTATGGGCTCATACTCATTATTTTTTTTTTCCATTCAATTATTAAGGTTTTTGAGATTTTTATAAATATGTTAATTTGCATATTACGATAATCAAAACAATGGCATCCATAAAAATTTTTTATAAAACTAATGATTGAGAATTGGTTTCTAACTTCTTGTATTCCTTTTCAAATTTCATATACCCTATAAACATAAAATCTCACAATTTCTCAAATTTCTCCGTTCAGGATTTCATTGAGATGTGAATTAAAGCTTTTAGAAACGATAATTGTTCAAATCATGTACTTAAATATGAGCGAACGAGTTTGAATTTGCGGGGTTGTGTCAGCTTGCGTAAACACGCACGCTTGTATGATAATAGGGACTTTAAGCACCGACAACGCGGACGGCAACCGCGACGTGAGAATGTCAGGGAAAACCCAAATTATCTACTGCGCATGTACGGCGGGAAATATATTGACGTTCTACGTCGGGGCCCGACGTGAGAAAGCTTGAGTTGGCGTTGCCTGAAAACGCGAGTACTTTACTTCTTATTAATCAGGTTTTATGGCTTTAAAACGGTTTAATTGTATCCTAGAATCAAAGTATACACTGTTTCGAGGCATATACTGTTTTCTTTGACATTTATCGGAGCAAACTTGATCAGTTTTTACTGCATCGGCTGCAGGCATCGTGGAGCACGATTTCATTCATGGCATGGCCGACAAGAAGCTACAAGAACATGTGAGTACAACTGAACACGAACTTTTATTTATTTCCCCGCTTGTTCAGTTTAAAATATATTCAAACACTGCTTCATATCCATGTCATCTGCCTTTTCTTTCGTTAAACGGCTATCGGGAACCGGTCTTGAACAATGAATTTCAGTATTTATGTGTTTCTTGGTTTGTTTTGATTTTAGTCTGCCGAATTATAAAATTCCCGGTCGCGGAGTTTACTTTATTCGGGGAAATCAATCCGATTAATTAACACTTTAATTTCCCCCGCTTTTATGTGGCAGACTGAGAAGGGGCTCAAAGAATTCTATCGATTCTACCAGCCGTAAAAGGGTTATGTGTACCTTAGAATTTCGACGCGCTGAAATTCGATGAAATTCGAAACCGACTAGTATTTATATATATATCTTGCATTGAGACTCTTGCTTCAGACATTTTCCTAAATACATTTTCCTTCAGACATTTTCCTTTCCTTCTTCAGACATTTTCCTTTTCCTAAACCAGCACTATAGTTAAAGTTAAGTTTAGTATTAATTTTAGTGAAATTGTTGTTCGGTTTCATTGATGCCAGAGAAGCTTCTTTATCAGTCGGTGTTTTTAATTTGACCGACAAGATTAAATTAGTCGTAGCTAGTCGTGCTAAAATGTATGTTTATACTGCCATAATGCCACTTTTCACTGCCGTTTTTCCACAGGAGCTCTCTAATGTTTTGGACGTACATCTGGTCCGTGAGGTCCGAATAGTTCAAGAACAAAAAGGAAGCCGTGAGAGAGCAAGATTTATATTGATGGCAAAAAATAGCGATCACAACAGAAACATACTCTAGTTTGCCTGATCCTCTTTTGGTTGTAGCTTGTAATTGTAATGCTTTTCTTTATTTCTTTGACTGAAATAAATGTTTCGTTTCGCCTTGAATTTAATTTCAGTTAATTTAACTATTTTGTTTGTGTATTAAAAATATTAAAGAAGATGGTTTCGGGACATCTTCCTCCCGATCATCCAAGTCAAATCTTTCGTAAGACTGTATACGGAAGATCGAGGCTGTTTGACTTATTGAATATTCCGTTATAATGACTGACAAGCAATAAATCACGAACCTCTTTAAGGAAGGTATACCAAAGAAAATCTAAAACTAAGGAAAACAACAATTCCAACTGCCCGGTCGCCGTTCCGGTCCGTGCAGTGCTTAATGTTTTCAAATTCCCGATAAAACGCCGTTCTCGTCCCAGTCCATTTTCGGTTTTCCCGTCGCCGTTGCCGTCCCCGTTGTCGGTGCTTAAAGTCCCTAATATTTCTTGCCACACCGAAATATTTCAAGAAAATGATGAAAAAACTTCATTATTCTGTGGGGCTTAGAATAATTAGCAATGATAAACAAGTTAAACGCAACACGTGCACCATTGTTTCGCTTTCTTTAGGCTGCGCATGCGTTCCAAGAACCTTGTGTTCCTACAAAGGGAGGCGAACCTAAGCTTGACGTCACCATATCGTCGACAATCTGTTTGAACCAATAGTGCAAGGGTAAGTATGGTGTTGAACTTTACTCAGTGGTTAAATCAACTAACAATAGTATCGTTCATTGAGCCGTGAGGCAGGAGGTTGAATTCGTAAACTGAAACCTGCAATTAGCTACTCTAAACTCTCCTCGCGTTCCCAAACCAAAGTTTGCACACTTTCAACTCGATCCCAGGCTCTCTCTCTCTCTCTCTCTCTCTCTCTCTCTCTCTCTCTCCTCAACGACAAGGGAGGAAAAGGAGAGAGAGCCTGAGATCGAGGTTGGGACACTTTCTGTCAACAGTTCTTAACTGGAAGATAATTTAACAGCTGTAGCGAGACTTGCCAAACTTTAACTTATAATTACATAATTAGAAAACTGGTAGTAATCACTCAGATTAAGAGAGTGCGGTCGACAGGTTAATCTCAAACAGAGGATGGTTTCAAGTGGTCACGAACAAATTTATGCTAATGGCATAATTCATAGAAAATAAACGGAAACTTTGACGATCAGACATACTCTTATTTGGCAGCCATCTCTAAGAAGCGCTTTATTATTTTTCACATTGATCAATTAAAATATATAATCGTATAAATTATCATGAGTGTACAAAATTCTAGGCGTAGCTTCCTAACTGAGTGAGAATAATGGATTTTGATGCAACAGCGAACTTTGAACCCACGATCTCTTGATTGGAATACACACTTATTTAGTTCCAAAGAGTCTCGTTTTTTATCTTCAGTGTTAGTTGCAGCGAATGATTTGACAATTAATATGTTATTCCGACTGTTGCTCTTCATTTCACAGTGGCTTGGTTACCCAGCATCTTTACATAACACACGACCGAGACTCGCAAGGAGTGGCTTCCCACCTAGTGGTCAAGTGGTCCTTTCCTAAACAGCTCGAGTTTGATTATGCTCAAACCATAAATGGACCAGAATACACCAGCTTGACACATCAGGAGTCAGTCTTGATCGTAAAGGTGAAATATTAATTCGTTAGGAGAATCGAAGTGATATATCCCAGAAATATACTGATTCATGATTGAGTAAAAAATAATTATACTTTTCAGGCGCGGAGCCAGACCGGTTTCCACCGTTTTACAGAAATCGGTCTGATTTAAAAAAAAAATGATTGAATACCTATTAATTTATATATCCAAGGAAAATGGAGGGAGAAGGGAGCGCCTTCTTCAGCAAGAATCTAAGAAACCGGTCAACTTTTTTCCCGGATCCGCGCCTGCTTGTGAGTGTATATTATAATTTTGCATGCAATAAGTATAGGAAATCGTATGAACGCGAGAGCAATTCGTGATTTATGGGCACGAGTGATGGTCTTGAAAGTTCTCAAAATTGCAGGAGCATTTAGGCGAGTGCAATTTGAGAACTTACAAAACATCACGAGTAACCATAAATCACGAATTGCACGAGCAGTTCATACGATGTTTTGTTTATAATATTCTCGACAAAATTTTGCTGCGGCCGTCAAGCTACTCGGTACACGAAAGGCTTCCAAAGTACTCACATGTTTTATTTGAACGCGCAGGCAAACCAAGCGTGAAATTTTTGAAAGAATCACAGTACTTATTTCAGAAAATATTTAAGCGTTAAATTGAAAGCTTATTTCAATGTCATTTAGCGGCAAAAACGTCTCTACTTGTCCGGTACCGTTTATCACAATTCTGTATTGCACTCTATAACCTATTTATGCACTCGTCATTGACCAATCAGAAGCTGCATATTTTGTTGAGTATATTATGTTTTTTTTAGTCTCCTTCGCAGCCGATAAAGACTCACAAATTCTCAAATATTCATACCTGATTTCAGTTTAACCAGCTGGATTCCTGTCAAAATATTTCCCTTGCTGTAAAGTTCAAAGTTGACCGCCAAAATACAACCTCGCCGGGAAAATCTTCAAAAACATCAATTTTTGTAACCTTGGAATACGACTGGGAAGATGACTGCCCGGGTGGAGCACCAAAAACTGAACGAACAAGCTCTTCGTTTGAGTACTACGCACCAAGTTAGTAACAGAAACATATAGAATATCAGCTCTCTTAGTTTGATAATAGGACTGTAAGATCGTATTACGAGAACGAAAACGTACGATTACCAGAACGACTTTCTACGTTTAAAGCAATCTCTTTCCCAGAGCCCTCGCTGCCGGGACGGACGCTGGCCAGTAGAAGCGAAGGTTCTGGGAACGAACTTAATAATAATAATAATAATAATATATTTAAGCATTCCACAATGTCTCAATGCTTTACAATAACAAATAAATCAATAATAGAACTATGTACAACATGTTATAAGACGCAAAAATATTGAGCGAAAATAAAAGTATGTAAGAAGTCTTAAATTTACAGAGAGTGTCACAGGATCGTATATACACCGGTAGAGAGTTCCAGAGTTTGGCGGCTGCAACTGAAAACCTTCTGTCAACGTCTAGGCTTATAAACCATTAACAGTTCTGTAATATATTTTGGTGCCTGGTTGTGAAGAGCCTTATATGAAAGTAATAAGATTAACAATGAAACTTGGAGGGTTTATACAGTAGTAAGTATGCAACATGATATGATGACGTCATATGACGAATAAATTACGTCATGATTTCCGAAAAGCCGGTAATAAATTCATGTCCTATATACACCAATATGGGAAATCCAACATAAATTCAAACCACCATATACGGTAGTAAACATCATTCGACGTCATTAGACATCACTAACCATCATTTGACATAATTTAACGCCACTATCCATCAATACATATCATTAGGCATTATTTAACATAGGTTACCCTCAGCTTACATCACTAGCCATCATTCCCCGTAAATAACCATCATAACCCGTCACTAGCCATCATTATCCATCACTAGCCATCATAAACCGTCACTAGCCATCATTATCCATCACTAGACATCATTACACGTCACTAGCCATCATTCCCCGTCACTAGCCATCATTATCCATCACTAGACATCAATACACGTCACTAGCCATCATTCCCCGTCACTAGCCATCATTATCCATCACTAGACATCATTACACGTCACTAGCCATCATTCCCCGTAAATAGCCATCATAACCCGTCACTAGCCATCATAACCCTTCACTAGCCATCATTACCCGTCACTAGCCATCATTATCCATCACTAGACATCATTACACGTCACTAGCCATCATTCCCCGTCACTAGCCATCATTATCCATCACTAGACATCATTACACGTCACTAGCCATCATTCCCCGTCACTAGCCATCATTATCCATCACTAGACATCATTACACGTCACTAGCCATCATTCCCCGTAAATAGCCATCATAACCCGTCACTAGCCATCATTATCCATCACTAGACATCATTACACGTCACTAGCCATCATTCCCCGTAAATAGCCATCATAACCCGTCACTAGACATCATTACACGTCACTAGCCATCATTACACGTCACTAGCCATCATTATCCATCACTAGACATCATTACACGTCACTAGCCATCATTCCTCGTCACTAGCCATCATTCCCCGTCACTAGCCATCATTATCCATCACTAGACATCATTACACGTCACTAGCCATCATTCCCCGTCACTAGCCATCATAACCCGTCACTAGCCATCATTATCCATCACTAGACATCATTACACGTCACTAGCCATCATTACCAGTCACTAGCCATCACTATCCATCACTAGACATCATTACACGTCACTAGCCATCATTACCCGTCACTAGCCATCACTATCCATCACTAGACATCATTACACGTCACTAGACATCATTGCCAGTCACTAGCCATTATTACACGTCACTAGACATCATTACCCATCACTAGCCATCATTACCCGTCACTAGCCATCATTATCCATCACTAGACATCATTACACGTCACTAGCCATCATTACCAGTCACTAACCATCATTACCCGTCACTAGCCATCACTATCCATCACTAGACATCATTACACGTCACTAGACATCATTGCCAGTCACTAGCCATCATTACACGTAACTAGACATCATTACCCATCACTAGCCATCATTATCCATCACTAGCCATCATAACCCGTCACTAGTCATCATTACACGTCACTAGACATCATAACCCGTCACTAGCCATCATTACCTGTCACTAGCCATCATTACCCGTCACTAGCCATCATTATCCATCACTAGCCATCATTACCCGTCACTAGCCATCAATATCCATCACTAGCCATCATAACCCGTCACTAGCCATCATTACCTGTCACTAGCCATCATTATCCATCACTAGCCATCATTACCCGTCACTAGCCATCAATATCCATCACTAGACATCATTACCCGTCACTAGTCATCATTACCCGTCACTAGACATCATTACCCGTCACTAGACATCATTACCCCTGATTAGCCATCATTACCCGTCTCTAGACATCATTACCCGTCACTAGACATCATTACCCCTGATTAGCCATCATTACCCGTCACTAGACATCATTACCCGTCACTAGTCATAATTACCCGTCACTACCCTTTATTGGAGTGCCTGCTTGTTCCCTTTATCTAATATCCTGGTAAGAGTACGACGGCAGCGTTAAAGCGCTACAATAAGGCCCATTAATCGGGTCATGCTGTTGACTGAGCTGACTATAATCAGTATGCTAAAAAGAAGTTAAACTACGATTCAAGCCAGTCAAATTCTCAGTGAAGTATTTGTCATGTTAATATTGATAATCACTTCTTAGAGCTTTTTACATGTTCTGATCAACATACATGTGGCATAATTTTTATTGAAAGCTACCAATAAGAACTGACTTAAATTATTTGTTTGGTCTCGGTTGTTCTTGTCAGTTTTTTAACTAATAAAGAGAAATACATTGCGCTCAAACTATACATGGACAAATGGAATAATGCTTGTTGAGTTATGAACCTTTTCGAGTGTTTATTTTTAACCCTTAACGTACCAACTACGCATATATGCGTAGTTTGGAGCCTTACACATCAAAGCCATTGTGGCGTCATCAATGAACACGTGACGAGATTAATTTGACACGCATCTGGTGCAGAAAGCATGGATCTTTGTAACCGTGCATCAATTTTGGAAATCTAACAAATTCTAGAGTTACCTTATGCTTGAAAAACCTGTTCAATGTTTGTTGAAAAATCAGTGGCAAATTTGGCTCTCACACCAAAGGAAAAGAGAGAAGGAAAAAAATCAGAAGAAAAAACTTTTTTTGGCCAACGATAAACTTGAACGTTTTTGCCCTAAATCCTTTTCAATATCTTCCCCTTGTTAACCAAACGGCATTTCTAGCAACGGTTAGCCAAATTTCGGGTGATAGCACCAATAAAACGGGTTTAGTGACACAAAAATGCATTTTTCAGTGCGAATTTTGGTATGTTAAGGGTTAAGTTTACATTTGTGGCTATTTCGCTTGCACTAATAATGAAGTCGACAAAAACGACCCATTACTGAACTGATGTATGCTGATGTACGGTCACAAATTGTTCAACGGTAGTTTCAGCCATTTCTTCTCTTCGAATTTTTTCGGTCTCTGTATTTTCTTTATCTTCTTCAATCTCTGACTGGAGTCTGAGAAGAGAAGCAACGAATTCCACTGTTATCAATGCAGATAAATCCCTCAAAGCGATTAGTTTTTAGTGAAACTGTGGTGCTGCGTCGGCGGGCATGATAAACCCTTTAGTTGATTATCAATTTGAAGTTGTTCAAGATTAATTAACCACCGTAGCGAATTTATAAAAGCTGACTGACTTTTTTAGCGTACTTTAGTCCTTTGTCGGAGTAAAGTGTCTACCAGGGATTTATCTTTAATCAGGAGGAATCAGATAGAACTTTGAATAAGCACCGTTTTGTTGATTGTTGGTAATGATGGCTAGTGAAGAATAATGATGGCTAGTGACTGGTAATGATGGCTAGTGACGGGTAATGATGTCTAGGGACGGGTAATGATGTCTAGGGACGGGTAATGATGGCTAATCACGGGTAATGATGTCTAGTGACGGGTAATGATGGCTAGTGATGGGGAATGATGTCTAGTGACTGGTGATGACGGCTAGTGACGGGTAATGATGTCTAGTGACGGGTTATGATGGCTAGTGATGGATAATGATGGCTAGTGACGGGTTATGATGGCTAGTGATGGATAATGATGGCTAGTGACGGGTAATGATGGCTAGTGACTGGTAATGATGGCTAGTGACGGGTGATGATGTCTAGTGACGGGTTATGATGGCTAGTGACGGGTAATGATGGCTAGTGACTATTAATGATGGCTAGTGACGGGTAATGATGGCTAGTGATGGGGAATGATGGCTAGTGACGGGTAACGATGGCTAGTGACGGGTTATGATGGCTATTGATGGATAATGATGGCTAGTGACGGGTAATGATGGCTAGTGACTGTTAATGATGGCTAGTGACTGGTAATGATGGCTAGTGACGGGTAATGATGGCTAGTGACTGGTAATGATGGCTAGTGACGGGTAATGATGGCTAGTGACTGTTAATGATGGCTAGTGACTGGTTATGATGGCTAGTGACGGGTAATGATGGCTAGTGATGGGGAATGATGGCTAGTGACGGGTTATGATGGCTAGTGACGGGTTATGATGGCTAGTGACGGGTAATGATGGCTAGTGACTGGTAATGATGGCTAGTGACTGTTAATGATGGCTAGTGACGGGTTATGATGGCTAGTGACGGGTAATGATGGCTAGTGATGGGGAATGATGGCTAGTGACGGGTTATGATGGCTAGTGATGGATAATGATGGCTAGTGACGGGTTATGATGGCTAGTGATGGATACTGATGGCTAGTGACTGTTAATGATGGCTAGTGACGGGTTATGATGGCTAGTGATGGATAATGATGGCTAGTGACTGTTAATGATGGCTAGTGACGGGTTATGATGGCTAGTGACGGGTAATGATGGCTAGTGATGGGGAATGATGGCTACTGACGGGTTATGATGGCTAGTGATGGATAATGATGGCTAGTGACGGGTAATGATGGCTAGTGTTGGGTAATGATGGCTAGTGACGGGTAATGATGGCTAGTGACGGGTTATGATGGCTAGTGATGGATAATGATGGCTAGTGACGGGTAATGATGGCTAGTGATGGGGAATGATGGCTAGTGACGGGTTATGATGGCTAGTGATGGATAATGATGGCTAGTGACGGGTAATGATGGCTAGTGATGGGGAATGATGGCTAGTGACGGGTAATGATGTCTAGTGACGGGTAATGATGGCTAGTGACGGGTGATGATGGCTAGTGACGGGTTATGATGGCTAGTGATGGATAATGATGGCTAGTGACGGGTAATGATGGCTAGTGATGGGGAATGATGGCTAGCGACGGGTTATGATGGCTAGTGATGGATAATGATGGCTAGTGACGGGTTATGATGGCTAGTGATGGATACTGATGGCTAGTGACTGTTAATGATGGCTAGTGACGGGTTATGATGGCTAGTGATGGATAATGATGGCTAGTGACTGTTAATGATGGCTAGTGACGGGTAATGATGGCTAGTGATGGGGAATGATGGCTACTGACGGGTTATGATGGCTAGTGACGGGTTATGATGGCTAGTGACGGGTAATGATGGCTAGTGACGGGTAATGATGGCTAGTGATGGGGAATGATGGCTAGTGACGGGTAATGATGTCTAGTGACGGGTAATGATGGCTAGTGACGGGTGATGATGGCTAGTGACGGGTTATGATGGCTAGTGATGGATAATGATGGCTAGTGACGGGTAATGATGGCTAGTGATGGGGAATGATGGCTAGCGACGGGTTATGATGGCTAGTGATGGATAATGATGGCTAGTGACGGGTTATGATGGCTATTTACGGGGAATGATGGCTAGTTATGTAAGCTGAGGGTAACCTATGTTAAATAATGCCCAATGATATGTATTGATGGATAGTGGCGTTAAATTATGTCAAATGATGGTTAGTGATGTCTAATGACGTCGAATGATGCGTACTATGGTGGTTAGAATTTATGTTGGATTTCCCATATTGGTGTATATAGGACACCAATTTACAACCGAAAAGCCGCCATCGTGGATCCGCCATCTTGGATTTCTTGATTTTTCCAACACGTCAGAGAACCACTTAAAATGACTCAAAAGAAATATCGGCCAATAAAGGAATTCTAAAACGATATAAAAAGGTAAAAACTGTTGCCAGGAAGTTATTTTCTTAAAATGCCTGTCACAATATTCCGTCCCCAATGGCATGTAATGTCAAATCGTTCCCAATATTAATTGTAGGCAAAGTCGAAAAATTGGACGGCTTTTATTTCAATATTAAAATAGTTATTTTCTTTGTGTAGTTTGTTCCAGTTTTCGCCCTTTGGGGATGAGAGACGGCAAGATCAAGGAAAGTCAGCTGTCGTGCTCGTCTTACATGAAGACTGAAATGAACAAAACGGGGAATTGTCCTCACTTTTCCAGACCCGGCTCTCCTGGCATTTTTATGGTTGAAGAGGGACTTCTTCAGCATGACCGGAACCACTATCTGCAAGTGGATTTGCGCTCTAGAACTAAAGTTGAAATGGTAATGAAACTGAAATGCCTTCTATCAAGGATAAACTATAGTTACATTGCATCACAATAGAAAACGTTAAGGTTAGAGTCTGTCTGCAAACCTAGTGGCTTATCAGGCCGGCGCTTGACTCTGGTTTCCATAGCATGGAGCGACTAGGAGTATCGCTACAGCTACTCCCTTGGATGGGATGCTAGTCCATCTACATGCTACTCCGCTTTCTAGCCGCCATCCTGAAAGCGGAGTAGACTCTGGGAACGAGGATGTCCATATCCAGAGTCCAGCGCGCTTTGTAAACGAATGACAATATAACAGATTAAATAACCCATTATACTTCAGTCATGAAATATAAAAAAAACACGGCATTTATCGATCTATTTCAGGTGTCTATCAAGGGGTCACATGACACTTATGTGAAATCGTTCCAGGTACACTTCAGTGACGACAACATAAAGTGGATGGTGTACAAGGATAAAACTACTGGAAAACCCAAAGTGAGTGTTGACTTTTTTATAAATAGCCTAGTTTAACCCTATTCTGCCTGGGCTTTTTTTCGTTCCTGAGCCTGGGGGGGGGGGAGATAGTGCCCCCCCCCCCCCCCCCCTCTTTGTATCTCAAAAAGTATTGACGCTATGAAAATGAAACTTGCATGGTGTGTAAAGCATCCGAAAATCTTTATTTTTGTGGCAGTCACGTGTCAATTATGACGTCATACACGCCATAATGGCGTCATACGTTAAAACAATCCGCCATCTTGGATCCTAAATCTTGGATTTCTAAATTGTTCAGAAATGTCAGAAAAACTCCAAATTTGTTTTGAAAAAATCAAGAAAAATATAAAGATACTTAAACGGCAAAGATTTTGAAAAGATTTCATCGTAAAAAGCAAAAATTTTATGAAAGCTGAAAATTAAGCTAAAAAAACAACAAATTTGGGTAAAACGATATGTATCTCAAAAGTTGTTTGTGCTATAGAAATTAAACTTATGTGGTGTATAAAGCATTCAAACATGTTTATTTTAGTGACAATCTGGCATTAAGTGCAGACTCTGGTTGATTTTTAATAATTCCAAACACGATTAGCAAATTCATGACATGGTGTCAGAAGTGTGTTAGGAACCCACGCCTTCATTCGAAGATCAGAACTTGGGTCTGGTACATGGCGTACTGTTAGTAAGCTCATGACATGGAGTCAGAAGTGGGATACAAACCCATGCCTTCATTCGGAGACCAGAACTTTGGCGTACTGTTAGTAAGTTCATGACATGGTATCAGAAGTGGGATATGAACCCACGCCTCCATTCGGAGACCAGAACTTGAACTTGGGTCTGGTACATGGCGAACTGTTAGTAAGTTCATGACATACCCTTCTAGGCACAACACAGACTGTTGTAAGCTTTTAATAATTCTAAACACGATTTATCTTAGGAATTTCCCGCTAACGACAAATCTACACCAGCGAAAGTATCAGTAATCAGTCCTCCAATCATCAGTCAATATTTACGAATCAATCCGCGGTCTTGGAGCACACGTGTGTCAATGGCCATTGAGTTTTATGGATGTCGTCTTGTTGATAAAAGAAATGGTAAGCGAAAAGATATGTACATGTACACTATGCAATCTTTACCACAGTTTTAAAAGGACTTTCATTTTAAAACGCGTTTGTTTTCACCTTGTATAGCCGTTAAAGACCTCGCAAACATTTACCGTGTTTATAAAGATGGAAAAAACACATTGTAGGACGTGGAGAAGGAAAGATATATTAATGACAAAACCTCTTCTTTGTGGTACCAGGGACAATTTTTCTTCTAGGGTTGGTACAACAACTGGCTCTTTAATTTGAGAGGAATGGGTCCCATATTAAAACTGATCTTTAAGTAGATAAGGTACCTCAAAGGTAATTGTCAATCAATACATTTATGTGAGTTGGGTTATATGTTGTCAGACTCGGTGCCCTATATAGCTAGCTAATGGTAGCGCATTGGACTCCGGGTCGAGCGGCCTGTGTCCTAGCTCTGGCCGGGGTTGCGTTCTTGGACAAGGCACAGTGCCTCTCTTCATCCAGAATTTGAATAAATGGGTACCGGCAAATTGACAGGGCAACCTGGAAAAAAAATGCTGAGGGTTATCTGCGATGGACTAGCAAAAGTAGCCCGAAACTCCTATTCGCTCCCTGTTATCAGGAAGGCGGATAAGCCACCAGGCTGGTAGACGGCAGACGTTTTAATCCTTATGTCATATAGTCCCACGTCCCCTTGGCATGGAGTCTGGTACCATCAAAGATTCTCAGATAACTGCATCAAGTGAAACAGAGAACGGGACTCGGGATCAATCCCGGCTCAACGCGGGACCAGAAAAGGCATGGTGTGTTCAGGAGTCGGATCAAGTCAGGACATTAACTATCGATCTACAGAAAGAATATTCCATTACTCAGGTAAGAATGTTGACAGCAAGAGCACTATCGAGAAGAAAAGATAAGATAAAACCAAGTGAACTTCGAGGAATGTAAACCATTCAACGGACTGATCACAAACCCGAAATTTGATTGGGTACGCAGGCAGCGTCTATTGATCGATAAACGACAATTCTGAACTACAGCTTGATTATGCTAAAACGCTTGAAACATCACTGTCTAGCTCCTGGTTTCTATCACGACGATAGACACCTCGAACTGGCCGTTAAGTTCAGCTAAATAAGAAAAGAAGAATATATATAAAATACGACAAGGAGAATATATTAGATTAATTCCTTGATTTGCAACTGAGCTATTTATCAGCTTGCACTTTATTTTCTAATTTTAAAAAAAGTCTCACAACGCTGCTAATGCTCCAAGCGTTTTAGACGATTGGAACTTTGAGGGGTTGAAGCCCATGTCTAGAGTGCACTTCATGTTTAAAGGAAGTGATCTATAAGCCGGTTTTAAAGGAGAAGGTCACTCCAGAAAGCGCTTTTGTTTCTCACTACCATTAAAAAGTAAATATGAAGATGAATTACTGACCGTAGTTTGAAGTTACAAAGAGCCTCATAACCTCGACTAAGGCGCCGCCATTATGAAGACTACTCAGCAACCTGACAGTATAATCGTGACGTCATTCCGTCCATTTACGCTTCCCGCCAATTCAGGTTGGACGGAATGACGTCACGATTTTGCTGCCAGGTTGCTGAGTAGTCTTCAAAATGGCAGCAGCTTTAGGCTGAAAGGCTGTCCACCTGGACTCGTTTTGAAACAGAGGTCAAAGGCAACTCGGAAATGGCCTTTTGGAAGATGGGTAAGTGTTTAAATGAAAAGATTTAGAAGGGGAATGTAATCATTGTAAGATGAAAGCGTTAGTCAACTTAAATTATTGAACAGTAGTTTTCTTTCTCCTTCAATAGATTTCAATTCAGGGGAAAATGTGTCACACTGGCGATGTATGTGAGTTTCCCCCTGAATTCGTCTACCTGAAGTTTGATGGGAAACGCTTTCAACAGAATGGAAAGAAAAGGGTACGTAGGTTCAGAAAATATGAGAATAATAACAAGCTAACGAGATCGTCACTATTGAATATGTCTTGTTGTTGATATTTATTTATATATCTTACCCATTATTATACCCTTAAAACTATAATATATGTATATTTTTATATATTTATATATATTTTTATCTTGAATGCTCTATATAGTTTCCCCGATTTTTTTTAGCTAAATACCATTGACACTTAAATAAAGTTATTCATTCATTCATTCATTCATTCAATTGTTTTAACAACAACCAAGTCTCTCTTTCGTTCGCTGAAGCTGTTGAAGCTGTTGATCGAGGTACAGTTCCGGTCACTGTAGATTGACTAGTTCATTCCCTGTACTGCACTGATAATCGACAATCGAATCGTTTTTGTAGCGTTTCTCAGGAAGCCAGAGTGATCACGTGACTACACACACCTTGATTGTTCCTCAAAGAGCTTCGAAAGTGACCTTTGACCTCAGTGGCACTCAAGGAAAGAGATGCATGCGCGTGGAGGTGTATGGGAAGCCAGTGGAAGAAGAAGGTAGATCCATGGATTAAGCTATGTGTGAATTATCAACTAGTTGAAAAGGTGTTCTAGCCAGAGGGGAGGGGGTACTCATCTATATAAGATGTAGAGATAAGCGCTGCATCAAAAATGATATGTTTTTGTAGCTTTTAAAGTAAGAAATGTTCTCTGAATTCAGGACAATCATAAAATGAGTAGTGTTATGTTTGCTAATTATTTTTACTTTTATTTTTATCTTCCAGAAAGTGTGGCAATAGTAAAGCGTGGATTTCTTTGTGCATATGATGGCAATCAACCGATTGTGTTTCTGTGCGTTGGAGAATACAATGAAGACGAAGTGTAAGTCTACTATATGTTAAGTGTCTACTACATACTTTCTAATGTAGTTTACACTGATGACGTGCCAGCTAATCCTGCAAGGAATTAGGGGATTTGATTATTAAAAGCATGGCTGATTAAATTTGCATTCAGTAAGTTGTGTTTATTACCTGCAACAACCCGCTCCACCCCGTTCGAGATACTACATCAAGACATAACACTACAAACTTGTTTTGTAGGCTATCTATATTGGAATTTGGGAGAACAAGAGAGACTAGCTCAGGTTCCGTCGGAAACATCCACTGTTGGAACAAATTGTCATTAAATTGTTGGAAATATTGTCTAAACTAAAAATCTGTTGACATAAATAAATTGGAAAAACGTTCAAGTGTACGAAAAAATTGGATACAAATATCTAGCCATTTTGGGCTTTTTAAAATTTCCCGCGCGCCGCTATTTTGTATTATATGAGGTATTGTGGTTGCCACTATTGTCCGAAAACAATAGCTATTTTGTTGTATTACAAAAAGAGCAACCACGAAACGTCATAAAATCCAAGATGGCGGCGGGGGGTAATTTGAAACCCAAAAGGCAGAGATTTGTAGGCAGTTTTTTTCGGTAACACTGAAATGATTTTACTTTGATTTGAACAGTGCTCGGCTAAGATTATGTTTCCATCAATTTAATGGTAACTTGCTCCAACCCATTGGTTAGCGGTTGTTGACAGAGATGCACCCTAGTTGCGGCGGCAAGCCGAGATACCAGAAAACTTGCTGGAAGAAACTGATGCATCAAATTGGTGTCTAAAATTGCTTTTAGATCGTTAATAGCTTGCCATCGTTCTTATCTTAACAGGTTTCCAAGGAGCACATGTCTACGGACACAAGATGACGGCCCTTCCAGGATATCCAGCATTGGTAAGACTGCAAGTGAATCTCCTTACCGCAGAAAAGCATAAAAAGCGCAGTAAAAGAGAACTCGATCCCATGAAACTTGCGAATAACCCTTGCAAAAACCCTTGTAGGGAGTTGCAATAAAGTTTACATTTACATTTACAATAACGGTGCAGATGTTGCCAATGATCAACCGTGCCAACTGTACCATGAAGTCCCACAAAGTCAGTGATTGTATTTCTCCGTTTACTCCTTGGTTTTCGTTCAATCACTTGAGAGTGTTTCATCCGATTTCCAAACACCTCCAATTTCGTCAAAAATACTCCGCTGTGCGTCGTATTTTCAACTCTCTTCTCATGTTTGGAAATCGGATGAAACACGTGTTTGATATATTAGTTCGAATTGTTAATCTCTGAAAATCCCGAAAAAATTAATTACAGTGAACTCTCTCTAAAGCGGACACCCTCGGGACTAGCTCTAGCTGTCCACCTTAGAGAGATGTCCGCCTAAAGGGAGTTTAGTTACAGACAAACAAGTGAAATTCGGCCGGGACAAGCCAGCCAGTCATGTCCGCCTTAGAGAGCTGTCCGCTCTGGGAGAGTCGACTGTAAATTTTCAATAATTTTGCTTTAGGCCTTGATCCAATATTATTCACTCTTCTGGCCTTTGATCCTCAAAGAAAACGTCTCTATGGTGTCAGCAAACGTCACCGTCTGTACATGGAAAGTGGAGACGTGTATGGCCTGGAGTGGCACGTGATAATGCCAGTTAAGTGGAAGAGCGTACGACAAAAGCCGGGAATTAAATTTGTCCAAGAAGTTCCGTTTGTGCCGGAAAATCGATTTACACGGCACCCAGCTCTAGAGGTCACGGATACTGATGTCAAAGGGATTAAATGGGGAGGTACGTCACACGGGGATAATATATGGGTAGTTAGGTTTCGGATACTAACTTTAGAGGGGATATATGGCGAAGTAAGACAGAAGCTGACACGAGAGGGAATATATGAGGAGATCAATCACGGATACTGACATAAAATAAAATTAAGGATTAAAATTTAGGATTATAAATATCACGCGTGTTTTCAGAATTTTGCAGAAATTTCCCGAGTAGCGCAGCGACAAGGGAAATTTGCAAACTCTGAAAACACAAATGATATTAATCCTTAATTTTACGGGGAATCATGCGATTACTTGTTAATACCATAAAGGTCAAAATTAGTGTGATTAACACATCGGGTGGTCTTCGGCAGTCTTCAGGAGACTATCGGAAATATCTGCTGACCTTCCGATCACGTTCGAAAATATTCGGAGGACCTCGAGTAATTTTCGGAAATATTCGGCAATCTTCGGGTTATCTTCGGAAATCTTTGGAAGGATTCGGGTCGTCTTCGGAAATCATCGGAGGTCTTCGGGTCAACTTTGTAATCTCCGTAAGTCCTCGGGCGATCTTCGGGAATCTTCGGACTAATTTGGCCTCGGGCAAATTAACGAAAAGTGCCCTGTCTTAACCAATCAGAATTCAGTAATTATGTTATTAGTCACGATACTGATATCAGAGAAACAATACCTAATGAGCTTTACAGTTCTAGCATCCTTATATTTTTTTGATTTTCTCAACTCAATTAATTTTGGATATTTTTTGTGACATTTTTGAAAAATCTTAAAATCCAAGATGGCGGATTTGTTTTGCAATGTATTGCGTCATTTAGGCGATATATGACGTCAAAATTGACACATGACTGTCACTAAAATAATCATTTTTGGATGCTCTATACAGATACATCAAGGGCGAGGGGGGATTAGTGGGGGCACGAACGCCAAAACTTTCTGTTAGCACCATATTTCCAGCTGTATGAGAATGCCAACGACACGTGCCACTTATTTCCTTCTTATTAGGATCTTCTCTGGGTCTTCACTTCATTCCTCCCTCTGTGAACAAATGGCTTTTGGTTGCCATTTGGCGGAATCACGGTGAGTTAAGATGCCATCTCACCTGATGCAGAACTTGTCAAAAGATTTATTAATATAATATCCTCGGTTATCCGGGTGATAGAAATTGCAGGCAGAAAACCATGACATTTGAACTCGTCATTGTTGTGCTTTCCAGATTAGTTCCTGTCATATTTTTTAAGACTTATAATACCCTAAAAGGTACCAGGATAACTCGAACTGTGGTCATTTTAGATTTTTACACCCTAAGGGGTATCAAACTACGAATTTCGACCCCTGAAAGGTACGACGATCACTACCCCTGTCACTTTTATATGGAACTCCCCACCCCAAGGAATTTTTTTAGAATATAACAATTCGTTTGTTCTTTTCAGATATTAGCAGGTGTTCAAGCAATCCGTGTTTGAACAAAGGAACATGCAAGGAACATAAAAATGGCTACAGCTGTGCCTGTTTGCCTGGATTTAAAGGTCGCCATTGTGAAAACGGTTAGTTCTAAGGCCATTGTAGAGACAATTGCTGGATATATTAGCCGTGGTTACACGAGGCCGTTTTTACCCAGGGATATACGAGATTCCCCTGGGGACAGTGGCTTTATCATATATAACCGATTTTGCATCGGGAAAATTTACCCACTAGGTTGAATGACTGAGAACATTTACAAATCCCGTTGGCAAATTTTGGTGAATTTTGAGCAACTGACGTAATCATGCATAAGGCTTATTCGGTCAATTTACACAGTAAAATTACCAATAACTGAAACGGCCTTCGATTTCAAAGCATATCAGTAGATAAGTCGCCTTCCAATCAAAAATGGAAGTTAAAAGGTCTGTTTAATTTGTTAGAAATTTCGGGGAGCTAGACATGACTGTGTTTAGTTGAGCCGTTTATATTATTCGGAGTTATGAAGCAAAGCTTTCTGCAAACCACTTACGGGACCACTTTCCTCGGACACAATACACAGCCTTGTATTAAGACATAAGTGTGGCACTTTTAGCTTGTAACCAGGAAATATATTCACTACAAATTCAATGGTTGGAACCGTTTTCCGCGTTCAGCCAAAGGTGGATCATTTAGATAAGATATGTATCATTATTGAGTTGAGTGGGCTTTTGTCGATATATTCGCAGCTGGCTTATGGGATTCAGAAATCTTGCAAAAGAACATCAATCACTTGACTGCTTTAGGTAACTGGTTGCAGCCTGTCATGCAAAGCCAATCCTCTGACTGGAAACGTTGTTGGCGTGCATCAGTGGATGGTTGGGCTACCAGTTATTTCCATTCGTCATGCGACGGCAGAGGTCCTACCGTAACAATCGTCCGTGTGGGGAAGTACATCTTTGGAGGTTATACGAGTGCCTCATGGAGTAAGTGACATTATTTTATTAATCGTTCTCTTTCAGTGAGCACGCGCACACTCGCATGTGCTCATTTTATAGCCGAAACTCTTGATCAATTAATGGTCGATTTTTACATGAACAAATTGACTCTTAGGCACCATCAAAAACATATTTTTCAAAGTTGATCTTGCTTTCGATTGGCGCCGAATTTTAAGGAAAATCTTACAATATCATTTGTAAATGTCTTGCTCTGTATAAGTGAATGTTTATTCTCATACTCATCATCATCATCATCGATCTTTATTTACTCACGAATATCCTATAATTCGTCACGTAAAAACAAAGGAAATAATAATAGTAAAGGGGGCTGGAAATCCACGTGTAGCGGGAGAAATAGGAATGTTTTTTTTACAACATTGATTAATATTTCGCACTAGGAAAAGCACAAAGAGACGGGAACCGCAACGGAAGGTGCGGGAACATGTCCCTTTGGTGTCCGCATTAACCGGGTTCCACTGTAATAATAATAATAATAATAATAATAATAAAAACAACTAGTGACTTAATTCAAACTAACCTTGTCATCCGAAAATAGTAATCAGTCCAAAGCGTAAAAATTATCAGAAATATTTTATTTCTAACATTCTTTATTATTTACCAATTAGCTTCCAGTTGTGGCGGGTACCTGTACAATCCATCCGCCTTTTTGTTCTCTTTGGTTAACAAGCCAGGCTGGGCACCAGTGAAACTATCTCAACAAGGAACTTATAGTTATCACCAACATTCTATATACCGTTGCTCTTTCTATGGACCCACATTTGGAGGAGGAAACGATATTTACATTGCCGACTACGCCTCAACAAACACAAATTCTTACTCAAACCTTGGACACACCTACAGCGCACCAACTGGCCACAGCAGCTCATTCGCCCAATCATTCCTGGCGGGAAGTTACAAGTTTCAACCTGATGAGGTCGAAGTGTTCTATGAAACTACTTTTAAAAAAAAAAAGGATTGAGTTTGGTATCTTACCTTACACAAGAGAGAATGATCTAAGAGAAGCATTCCCCCATTCATGGATCTCTTCCAAGATAATGTTTTGAAATCTAATTTTAACTTTCAGTCCATAGCTGAGCGATTTTAATCCTATTCAAACTCTTTGATTTCTTAATTTTTCCAAAACGTCAGAAAATCACCAAAAATTACTCAAAAGAGTAATCAAACACAATCCAATAATGCTAAATTGTTTAAAATAGGTAAAAGTTATTGCAGAAAGGTATTTTTCTTTAAAAAAAAACGCGAAAATTCCAAATTTTGACAAACATCCTTGTCAAAATAAGGTTGCCATGGTAACAGAAAGTCCGTTAAAAATGACATGTTATACCAAATTGTTCCCAGATAAATTTTAGGTCAAGTAGTAAAGTTTGGCGGCTTTTTAAAAAATTAAGTTTAATAGCCCCCGGTCTGAATGTGGGTAAGAGCACTACCTGATTGGTGAGTTCGAGTAACGCCGATGTAGCCTCATCAGAAGGGAAAAAAAATAACTTTCACTGCATGACGCGAAACTATTAAATGTATTTCAAGAAATTATCACGGAGCACGAGGAATCCTTGTCTTAGATCATCCTCTCTTTGTTTGGTCTTAGGGCCTATTTACATGGAGAAAATATGTCTCTGGTAGGAGGGTTACTCTCCTCCCCGAGCCATCTTTTACCGAGCGTTTATATGAAAAAAGTTGGCCCTGTTTACCGAGCCAAAACGTGGCCCTCTCGCGTTCGCGCATGCTCTATATGTCCCGACTTGTCCCTGGTAGGTGAAACTACAACAGCCAAACTGATTATATGGAAATAAGTTGGCCCGCCCCCCAGGGTCACCCTACCTTCAAAGCGAGTAACTCTCCACCCAGGGTTACCCTGCCCCCGAGCCAACTTTTCAATTTCTCATGTGAACGGTTCGCTGCTATTTATAAAGAAATGTATGAAAAGTTCTCTCGCCCGGGGTTTCTCGGTATGGAGGGTGACCCTCCTACCAGGGACAACTTTTCTCCATATAAACAGTCAATTACGCAATGTTGACGCGTTCCCTGGGGCTCTTGCAACAAATGTAGCCGTAATGCAAGATTTCAAGATAAATTTTAGTATAAAACTAACATGATGTAAGTCAAAACCTTTTATTAACTTTTATGCATCGTTTATAGTTACTAGCTATGGATCGATATAGATGAGATAAGATGGCTTGATATAGTAATTGAGTAATGACCACAAAAGCAGGTTTTTAGTAGAATTAAATCACAATACAGTGAAAAAGCTTTGAATGATATGATGTCTGTTTGCAGCACTGAAAGCTGAGAGAACACTGAGTAAATTCTCTACTTTCTCGCTGTGAATTTGGAGGAAAAAGAAAATAGGAAAAAATACAATTAGGATTAATAGCTGAATACTCAAATCTAAATCCTCACAATAGCTTCACGCATATATTGTGTCACGTTCAGGTGTGAGACACCTTGCAATTATGGAAAATAATAAAATACACGGGCTGAAAATTAAACATACAATGCTTAATATAAAAAGCAATATATCTTGGAAAGCAATACCGCAAAAATTGAGATAATAAAGGCGCTTTTGTACTATACAATATTTCCTGCAACTTGTCTCGCAATTTTCTTGTGACACGTGTTGCACGAAAAACTGCCTCGTGTAACGAACCCTGAAATGAACAAGACTCGCAACATTATCGCTGCAGCAAGCGTTGCACAAAATAGAATCAAGTTCTTCTTTCGCAACTGATTGCGGTAACACTGCAGCACATTTTGTTTCACTAAGAACGTTTTGTGCAGCTTGTCTCGAAACTGCGCAAAAAAATTGTGAGACAAGTTGCACGAAACATTGTCAAGTGTAACAGCGCCTTAAGTAGATATGTTTTGATAAGTGTTTGACATGACTTTTCTTATTACTTTTCCTTTGTTGCAATCTGCGGAAAACAAAAACACAGTTCAGTCTTAAGTAAAAATATTGCGAATGTTACTTACTTACTTACTTACTTATTTACTTACTTACTTACTTATTTACTTAAACTGGTGTTTCAATAATGAAATAAAAAGCCGGAGATCTTTTAGGGTACAATTAACATGACATAACGGTTATGGTAATGCATATAATAACTGCACTTATTAACTGAAAACTTTTATAAACGTTTATGCATAGCTTGTCATTGCTGTGAAGTTGACACTGATGTCTGGGAATGGAGTGCATTCGACCGCATGCGCATGTGCCACTTAGACCAATCAGATGGCGTGTATTGTTTATAAATTTTTGTGCGCATGCCAGAAATCTCTATGCCGCGAGCCAAAATAATATGACGAAAAATGCTGAGACTCTACAAACTTCAAAACCTCAAAAACATATTCATGTACTTGAATTTCTAGAGGCTGGCACCTAAAGCATAGATAACAACCTTGTAAAATTCAAAGAAGATTATTCACAAGTTACATCGAGCTGTTTACTATTCTCAGTGCCAACCGGAAGTGAAAATGGAGTGAGAATGGCGGTCGAGGGACTGGACTAAGTATACAAGCTGGATAGTATAGTGGCAATATATTTGTTATTTTATCTATTTGCCAAAGCCTTTTATGTTGAATCATGAAAGGATGATCTAAGAAAAAGATTCCCCGTGCCCCATGATAAGTTTTTGAAATCTATTAATAGCTTCGCGCCATGCTGTGAAAATTGTTTTTATTTCCTTCTGATCGAGGCTCGGCTCTAAAATTACATGCACGTGATAGACACAACATTGTAACAGTTGTTGAAAATAATAAAAATAATTGAGGCTGAAAATAGCACGCAATGATTACTTGTATCCACAGTACATACCTTTAATTAATCGCCGCCCTTCAATTTTTTCTTTTGGCTTGGGTCTTGAAACTAGATATCGCGGTTATGACACTATGTTGTAAATGGCAATACATGGCCATACATGGGAGTACATGGCGATACATGATGGTACATGGGATACATGGGGATACACGGTGGTACATGAAATACATTGTAATATATGTTTACATGGGAATACCTAGTAGTAGATGGAGCTAAACTAGAGGACATAATACAATTTATAATCCATCAAAATGTTTTCTCGCGCGCGATTGGTCTAAACACGTCACGTGACGCAGCCAAAACTGGGGAATATCCTGGTGATATTCCCCAAGTGATATTCCCCAGTTTTGAAAATTTGCGTTTCACGTTCGCAGTTTCAGTTTTCGTCTCAAATAAATTGCTAAATTAAATAAAACTTATTGTTTTGAACAGACTAGAAATATTTTTCAACGCCAACAGAATTATTTTGATGTTTAAAGGCCGGTTTACACGATACGATTTGTCGGCCCGATTTGATAAGAAAACGACCGAGCGAACGAAAATCGGCCCGATTTTTAAAAATCTGTTGCAGCGCAACAGATTCTACAAATCGGGCCGATTTTCATCCTCGCGCTATATCGATAAAAGAAAAATCGGCCCGATAAATCGTAGCGTGTAAATGAGCCTTACGAGTGTGCCGACAGATCGGGCCGACAAATCGTATCGTGTAAACCGGCCTTAACAGCTTGGCCGACCGAGATCTTCCACGGCCAACAGAGCGGCCTTGTGAAAAAATATTTGAAGGATAATAACTACAATAGCCTCCATTTGGCTTCAAAAATATGCTCGGATATTTGTCCTTGGACATTATCTGTCCCTCGAAGCTCACAGTTTTCCTCGAGTTTCGCTCTCGGAAAACTGTTCGCTTCTCGGAACAGATAATGTCCGCGGACAAATATCCGAGCATATTTCCTCGCCAAATGGAGGCTATTGTTTATATATATACCACACTACGGTACACCGTATATACATTTGTACGGTACACTATAAATACCATATATGAAGTGATGGCGTACATGAAGTTGTTATGAAGGTTTTGAGTCCGCCATTACGTGTCGTTGAGTTCCTGGATGCTCGATGAGCTGAAACGTCGGTTTGGGATAACGCCGAGGTTCTTCTACTCGTTATTATTGTTTGGCAGGGATATATGGCGTTAATAATGAAGAAAAATGTAAGTTTGTACAACAATTTCTATTTTCGCTAGTATTTACATTCCTTCGTATGCGACTCATAAACATGCTTCGAGAAACATTCGTTTGTTGTGTCATCTATACAAACGACTGTTTCTTGAAGCCATGGCATTCCCAAAGGGACCCCAACGCAGGGAATTACCACATTAACCCCCCTAGTATTTACACCTCCATTTGTTAATTCACCGCTTCTGCACGTTCTCTTATATTTACATAATTTTGTTAGCCCACTCGCCCATATAAACAACACAAAATCCAACTAAACTGCTTCTCATTTTAATGGCGCTTCGGCTCAGTAATTTCACATCTCCTTCAGGCTAGTGCCAGTCCTCTACATTACTTGTGGCTAGTGCCAGTCCTCTACATTTCTCCCCTCTAAAAAGAATGTTGTCCTCAACATGAAATAAGGTGATTAAGCGAATGTCACTCTTGATGTACAGTTCCTTGCATTATTAAAGCTTATCCTAAAATGAACATATTTATTCCGGTTGATCAGGCCTGAATAATAACTTATGTTGCACTCCAGTCTCAGTCTACGGCTGCAGCGTCACTTTTCATGACAAATAATATGTCTATGACAACTAATACTCAATACAGGAACTGGTGTAAGAACGGTCTTACAGAAAACGAGAGTACACCTCTTAAACAATGTCCTTGCAATTAAAGCAGGAAGTCTTAAAATAATATATAAATCTCAGAAACATTAACGTGTTCTCTAAAATGAACGGGTCTCCAACTGGTACAAGTCAGTTCTTTACTTCTCATGTCCAGAGATTTGTTAGTAATACCAAGGCATCCAGGACATCGGTTGGTAAGGAACCGGTAAGTTGAGGAAACAGCTACAGGGCTGTAGGACAGGCTGCCACACCCATGGCATTGTGAACGGCTGCCATATTTGCTGTGGATACGATACTGAAATGCCTTGAATTCCAGCGGTGCTGTTAGGTTGAAAGGACGGTTGTCCCGGTACATCATAGGTCATTCTAAGTGGCGGTCTGCTTATTCGTTGTGACTGCCTTGGGGGTGCTTCATCCGCAGTATCATCTAACATTACCCCTGGTTGTACTGGACTTTTTCGGGGTTCTGCCAAATAGTAGGAAGAATGGTGAGAAGCCAGTGGAGTCATTGCGGGTGCAGTTGTATGCATGGACTACCTTATTAAGATGGTCACGCCAGCGGGACTTCTGTTTCTCAGTTAGTGCACGCAGCATCGACAGGAGTGTCCGGTTAAACCGCTCCACCTGTCCGTTCCCCTGGGGATGATAAGGTGTCGTTCGTGAATGTTTGATGCCACTAAGTTTCTCGAGGTTGTAGAAAAGCTTGTTTTCGAATTCTCCACCCTGGTCATGGTGGATAGTCTCTGGAAATCCAAATCTCATGATGTAGTCGTTGAACAGTTTATCTGCAGCAGTCTTCGCGGATTTGTCACGTGTGGCATACGCTTGGGCAAATCGTGTGTAGTGGTCCACGATGACCAGTATATACTGGTACCCGCCAGAGCTCGGCTCAAGATGAACAAAGTCTAGGGATACTAGCTGGAAAGGTGCTGTAGAGGTGATTGACTTAAGTGGTGCCCTAACATGAGTTGCAGGTTTTCGTTGTTTCAGGCATCGGCACACTCTTGTGACGTAGTACGTGGGTAATGTCTGCTCTCATGAACGGCCAATAGAAACGCTCTCTAGCTAGTTCGACAACTCTATCCGCTCCCAAATGTCCCATATTCTCATGCAGTTCTTCATAGACTCTTTTGTAGTACTGTTTTGGTAAGACCATTTGATTTCTGGATCCAGACGATAATTCCGTCTTCAGCGATGAGAAGTTTGTCCCACTCATGTAGAAGCTGTCGTACAATGGCTGGCTCATTCTGTATTTCCTGGTAAGTGGGTCGTCTTCTGATTTGCATGAAACGCAGAACACGAGCAATTGTTGGGTCTTCCTGTTGAGCGGCCATAAGTTCATCAGGTGGCAAAGTGGGTGTATCAACAGACCCCTCCTTTAACATAACAGGCACTGCTGCGAGGGACGATAATCAGGCAGTTTGGTCTGAGCTTGTTTTACGAACAGAGGAAATGATAGTGTCCAAGACATCCTGACCGACTACTTCTGAGCAACCTTCCATGTATTCCTTAAAACTAATCGGCATGCGAGATAAGGTGTCAGCATCTGCATTTGCTTTCCCCGGTCGATATCTGGTATCGAAGTGGAAATCCGCAAGTTCATTCACCCATCGCAGACCTGTTGCATTTAATTTTGCTGATGTAAGAACGTAGGTCAGGGGGTTATTGTCAGTGAAGACAGTAAACTTGGGAGAGTAATACAAGTAGTCACGGAACTGGTCAGTTATCGCCCATTTCAAAGCCAGAAATTCCAGCTTGCCCGCATGGAAGTGATAGTTCTTTTCAGCTGGCGACAGTGCCCGTGAAGCATAGGCAATTACCCTCAGGACACCATTCTGTGTTTGGTACAATACCGCACCAAGACCCTCGGCACTTGCATCAGTATGCAGAGTATATTCTTTTGAAAAATCTGGGTAAGCCATAATAGGTGGACTACTGAGGTGTCCTACTAGCTCCTCGAGGGCTGCCTGCTTTTTACTTTCCCAACAAACTGGTGTCTTGGAAGATGGTTGTCCATCCTTTCCTTTGGTGGTCAGCAGGTCATATATTGGTTTTGCAGTCTTTGCAAAGTTCTTAATGTATCTTCGGTAGTAACTTAGTATTCCAGCAAGTTGTCTGACCTCACCGACAGTCTTTGGCATTGCTGCTCTCAGCTTTTCGATAGCCTTTACACCCGCTGGGTCCATTCGATAACCATCACCAGACACAATCCTCCCTAGAAAACGGACCTCGCGTTTAAACAGACTACATTTACGCGGCTTCAGCTTCACTCCATGCTCTCGTAGCTTCCTTAGCACTGCTCTCAGATGCTCAATATGTTCTTCGAAGGTCCGGCTAAATACAATAATGTCGTCAAGGTATGGAATGGCCACCTTATCCCTCAATTCACCCAGACACCGCTCCATAAACCGCTGAAAATTTGCAGGTGCATTCATGAGCCCGAACGGGATCCTCACCCACTCATAAAGCCCCCATGGTGTGATGAATGCTGTGGCTGGTCTACTTTCTTTGCTCATAAACCACTGATGATATGCCTTTCCCTGATCAAGTACACTGAACCAGGTGTTTCCTCCCAGACTATCCAGGTTTACTTGGACTCTTGGGATAGGATGCCTGTCAGCAATGGTCTTGCGGTTCAGCTCTCGATAACCAATGCATAGCCTTAGCGTCCCATCCTTCTTGCGGACACAAACAACTGAGGAAGAATATGGAGATTTGGATTCAGTAATAAAGTTCTGGTTCAAAAGGTCTTCGATGTACTGTTTCACTTCAGGATAGAGAGGCCTAGGGACTGATGTGTACTTCTTCTGAACTGGTTGGTGATCCTTGAGGTTAATCTCCATTTCTAGGTCAGGGATGCGGCCAATGTCTTCTTCGTTCGATGAGAATGACTCAAGCTCTTCCCTTAGCATTGCTTCAGCTATGATCCGCTGGTTGTGGTCCAAGCCACTGAGATCCACTGCTGGGAGAGAGTTTTTGGCTCCTTCTCTTTGCTGACTGGGTGAAGTTAGCTTTGATGATCCTTGGGACTGATGCTCCCCAAAATGTCCATGGCAACTCTGGGTCGTATTAACAGCAACTGTTTTATTCTTGGGAATGACCACATCCTTTCTTTCAGTTTTTACTCCACAAATAAAATCCGAACTACAACTCTGAATGAAGTTGACAAGGGCATCCAATTTCGTCTTGTCCTTTCCCGGAAAACACTTATAGACTGTGGGTATTGGATTCTGCTCCTGGCTTACTAACTCTTCAATAACATTATATCCCAGAATAGGACAGTCTAAATTCTCCGATGTCACCAGGAAGGGAACAAACATTTCCTGTTCATTGCTGCCACTGTCAGTAGGAGTCAACTTTAAGCTGGCCTCCACCCACCCAATGTAAGGGATCTTGGTCCCATTCACTGCTGTCAAATTCAAGCTTGTATCCAGGAGTTCAGACAACTCTCTAATGGCTATACCTCCTAGGTGCTGCTGAAGTGATTTGGCTGGTATTATTGATACCTGGGCACGTGTCCCATAACATGTCAAATTCACAGTCATTGAGCAGACACCTCACCATACACTTCTTTCAAACAAGGCCAATGACTTTAGCATGCTCATTTGGAGTTAGGTGACTAACACAAGCAGGGTCTTTGAACTCTTTAATATCACAGTTACTTAAATGTGTTATAGCCTGACACAGTACCTTATGTTCCTGTCAGTGTGCACCTTGACATTCCACAGAACAGTACCACAAACTTTTACATTGCTTGCACCTCTTAAGTTGTTCCTGTTCTCCTCCCCTTTTACCGCAGTGATTACATTGGTGAGACTGTGATGGATCTACGACTGCTTCCTGTCTCGCGCAAGCAGCCGTCCCCCATTTGATGACTTCCGACACCCTCTTGCAAAGTGAGAGTTGCTGCCACACTTGAAGCAGTGATTGCAATACTCTTTCTTGTTTTCGAAACAGCTTGAACACCTAGGTGGTCTCCTTCTCTCTGGCTCATTTCCAGCAGAAACACAGCTTTTGTTGTCTTTCTTTCTGACCTCTCCCCTCAGTGCCTCAACCTCTGATTTAATTGCGTTAATAGCGGCCACAAGATCACTCTGTTCCTTGTTTACTTGCTTTTCTTTGGCTGAATCAGACACTGACGCTACTGATGCTGCTGGCGACTTAGATTTGCTGTTGTCTTTCAACTTTTTGTCCCTTTCTTTCTCCGCTGAGGCTGCCACACTCATCTGATGAATAAGCACTTCATCGGTCACATGTGGATCCTTTAGGAAAGGGCGGATCTTAGTCCGAATGCTCTCATCCTGCAAACCAGTCTCTACTGATCGAAGGAAAAGGCGTTGTATGTGTCCAGAGTCATACTGTAGGGAGGTGTCATCATTTTCATCACTGCATGCAAACATAATTTGTTGCCTGAGATCCAGAGCATTCATCAGAAATGCCTGGGGTGATTCCTTTGGGCCTTGACACAACGATGAAAGAGTTTGATACAGTTCCGATGTATTCTTCACACCATACTGGCTACGGAGGATTTTCTTCAACCGATCCAAGGTCAGATCTTTATACGTTTCGAGGTAACTTCGAAGTACCAAGCCTGGTGTAATAGAACGAATAACTCCATCAACAATTTCATTTTCAGTGTACCCTTGTGTCAATCCCGTTTGAATTTGACGTGCTAGTGAAGAGAAACTAATCTTATCATTTTGCTCAGGCTCCCCGATCTGTCCATTGATCTTAAATTGTCTACGTAGTGCGCTGGTTGACAACAGTTTCTGGACCGAGTCTTCGTTCGATAAAGTAGGTGGTTTTGAATCGCTTTGGACTGTCTTTTCGCCCTTACTTTCGCCCTTACTTTCGCCTTTGACCCCAGAGGAATTCTCCGTCAAATTCGCATCTGTAAGATAGGGCACGATTTCCGTTTCTTTGAGTTTTCCAATTTCCTCCTCAAGTCTTTGGACAACATGTTTAGCCACCGCCAATCTCGATTTCCCTTCGCATTCAACCTTTAGAAATTCGGCAATTCGTCCAAGTGAACTCCATTCCGCAGCGAAAATCCCGGACTGAATTTCCAGTTGAAGTTCCTCTGCCATAGTACGTGTCAGCAAGGTTTCTTCACTCGTTTGGTACACAACTGGGGTCAACAATGGCGGATAACAGAAGCACGTGGTCGCAGCAAAAACAACGAATAACTTCAAAAACATTCCACAATCGGTCGCCACAAGCGGTCCTTTTGGTGTTCCATTCTCGCCAAATCACAGTCCTGGCAGGGTCGCCAAATTGTTAGCCCACTCGCCCATATAAACAACACAAAATCCAACTAAACTGCTTCTCATTTTAATGGCGCTTCGGCTCAGTAATTTCACATCTCCTTCAGGCTAGTGCCAGTCCTCTACATTACTTGTGGCTAGTGCCAGTCCTCTACAATTTTGGACCTATATATTTTATTGTTACACCTTTTATACACCTATTTCAATTAATGTTGTCGGATAAAAGCGTAAAGCCTACAAGACAAGACCAAATGGTAGTCTGGGTATTCATTAGAATTTGCATATCGCTGGAAAAGAAATCTACACATTTTTATTTCGCACGTGATGTATTTGGTTTGCCCCGAATTATATAATTTGTTTTTCCACGTTTTTTCACTAAAATTTAGTTTGGCTAAAAGCAGCTTACTTCTACAGGTTTAAAACCAAAAGGAAACGTTAGAAATAATGTTTTACATGTTACTTCTCATTAGTATTCGTTGCGTGCAGCAGTTTTCTACCTTTACCCATGCTACCTATCGGTCTTATCTTGCGGCCTTTGCGGGCTTTGCGGGCTTTTAAAAACATTTGTATCCGAAAACGTAAATTGAAATAGGTGTATTCCATCAACCGATGGAGATCGAAGCTCTTCGATCGATACGTCTTAACAATATTTTTTAAAACGTTTGTTTATAACGTTATTAGCCAGTGTCAAACCATTTTTACAAAAATGTTTTACTATGAGAGAGATATTATTCATTCAGTGACACAAGCGACTCGGAAAAATAATTCCAAGTTCTCCTAACAGGAGTCGAACCTATGGCCTTCCGCACACCGGTTGGGCGCTCTCTACACCTGCCCCTCCCCCACTGAGAAGTCACGGTGCCGGCCGGAATCTGATGATCCTAGCCTAAGCCCTTTGTCGATACCAACAGACGTTTTATGATGGTTATTAAATTGTTTTTATTATCATCATTGACTGAATCACCACACACTGTGTTGAGGCGTTACAGTAAGCCGATTTTAAGTCTTCACGAAAACAGAAACCCGCTGAAGAAAAAGTACTCTTTTAAAAGACTTAGGGCTTAGGGCATTAAAGTAGATTATCATCATGCTCGAAATGCAAAATAACAAATTTTCGCTCATTTACATTTCACTTCATGATCATGTTTCCCCAACGGATTTAGAAACTGTTAAACTGACAACGTTGAACCCTTCTCTGTTGCAATTGTACTGTAACGAACCCTGTGAACCAATCAGCGACTTCCACGTGTCACGACCTGGTGAGGTGGCGTGGAATTTCCCGTCAGCGATCAGTGAGTACAGAGAGTTGGCCTGCTGGTTGATAACAATGTACTCGATCTGCTGGTCGATCTTCATACCGAGACAGATCTTGGTGAAGGGCGTGTTCCAGTAGGATGGTAACTTAGTCTGTTGTGTGTCCAACCCAGTCCTCCCTCCTACAAGGTTGAAGGTTTTGTTGTTGCTCCAGAGAGTAGAATTGTAGTGAAACGTTCTCTGGATATCAAAAAATATATATAGTATATCTTATTAGACTTTTAAGGCGTATTATATATCGCTGCGATTTTTACGAGTCTTGTATGTATGCTTGGTATTGTGGTGAGCCCGTACAGCGAGCAATCTTGTTCCCAGAGTCCTCTTTATCCTTGTCCAGTGGTGCAGCGGCCAGCAAAGACCTCTGGGATAGAGTGATCCGCCTGACTTGCGCAGTAATACCGGAAGTTGGGGTGGGGTGTGGGTGTGGGGAGGAGTGAAGGTGTGCTTTTCCTTGTTCGAATAAGGAGAGGCTCTCAGCCTGGCTTCTTTGGATTCTGAGGTTCTCTGCCGACCCCTATGTTCTTTGCGTGTGTATTATTGTTTTGATCAACCTAGTAAGAGTGAGCTACTTACATGTTCTTGTCATAAATTTCCTTACACGTTGAGGGTGCAAGATCTAAAAGAGGAAAACATAATATCTGCAATATATAGACAGCGAGCAGACCCTCTATCCCTTAGTCCGTCGAGCGAAAGCGAAAAAAAGTGAGAAGAAAAAATACTCGCGCGGATGATTTTTCCCTCTCGGTTGATTTTGCTTCTCGCTCGATGAACTAAGGGAAAGACAACCTCGTTCCCAGGGTCTCTCTTCTTCCCGCCCCCTCTAAGAAGAGAGACCCAAGAAGGAGGGACTTGTTAGAGAGGGGGCTTAATAGAGAGAGAGAGGGAGCCAGAAGTTTCGGCACTTTTGTCACTTGGTTGTGGCACTCTTGCAACATTGAGTGGCACTCTTGTGACATCTTGTGGCACTTTGATAACTAGTGGCATTTATGTAACATGCCACATGGCACTTTTGTAACTATCATGTGGCACTTGTGTACCATTGTGGCACTTTAACAACTTTATGGCACTTATGTAACTTTTGTGGCAATGTATACTTGTACTGTGCGTTTTGCAATCCGATAATTTGCATCCAGTCATGCGGAGAACGCGAAATGCTGTTTTCCATAGCAATAATTATTTCGAGTTCTCCCAAACTTTTACAAGTGGAAACTCAGGGAAAACGTTTTCTATTGTTTTCATAAAATAAAAGCACGAGGAAATTTCCTATGTTTCCATAGAGTTATGGCAAATGGTTTAGAGCCATTCTGGTCCCAGAGTCCGCGATCCTTTTGGTCAGCACCAAGAATCTCGGACTCTGGCGGGGACAGATAGAACAAATGTTTTGATTGGCTGTTAAAACAATGAACAGACAAAAGACAAGAGAAAACGAGTACTCTGCGCAAGCTCAGAAAATCGGTACCAGCCAGAGGTCGTGATTTCTTGGTGCTAAAGTGAAGGGGAGGGCGTACAAGCAAACGTTAGTGCATACAATTGAACGTTAGTGCATACAAGTGAACGTTAGTGCATACAATTGAACGTTAGTGCAGACAAGTGAACGTTAGTGCATACAATTGAACGTTAGTGCGGACAAGTGAACGTTAGTGCGTACAAGTAAACGTTCGTGCGTACAAGTGAACGTTTAGTGCATACAAGTGAACGTTTAGTGCATACAAGTGAACATTAGTGCATACAAGTGAACGTGAATGCATACAAGTGAACGTTAGTGTATACAAGTGAACGCTAGTGCATACAAGTGAACGTTAGTGTATACAAGTGAACGTTAGTGCATACAAGTGAACGTTAGTGCATAGAAGTGAACGTTAGTGTATACAAGTGAACGTTAGTGCATACAAGTGAACGTGAGTGCGTACAAGTGAACGTCAGTGCGTACAAGTGAACGTTAGTGCGTATAAGTGAAGGGGAGGGCGTACAAGCAAATGTTAGTGCATACAATTGAACGTTAGTGCATACAAGTGAACGTTAGTGTATACAAGTGAACGTTAGTGGATACAAGTGAACGTTAGTGCATACAAGTGAACGTTAGTGCGTACAAGTGAACGTCAGTACGTACAAGTGAACGTTAGTGCATACCAGTAAAGGGGAGTGCATACAAGCGAACGTAAGTGCATACAAGTGAACGGCGTTAGTGCATACAAGTGAACGTTAGTGCATACAAGTGAACGTTAGTGCGTACAAGTGAACGTTAGTGCGTACAATGGAATGTTAATGCATACAAGTGAACGTTAGCGCGTACAAGTGAAGGGGAGGGCGTACAAGCAAATGTTAGTGCATACAATTGAACGTTAGTGCATACAAGTGAACGTTAGTGTATACATGTACAAGTGAACGTTAGTGGATACAAGTGAACGTTAGTGCATACAAGTGAACGTTAGTGCGTACAAGTGAACGACAGTGCGTACACGTGAACGTTAGTGCATACCAGTAAAGGGGAGTGCATCACAAGCGAACGTAAGTGCATACAAGTGAACGTTAGACAGTGCGTACAAGTGAACGTTAGTGCGTACAAGTGAACGTTAGTGCATACAACCAAACGCGCTTTTTTGCGCATCGACCACGCATAAAGCAAGGATGAAACGAGCATACAGCGTGCATAATGAGGCAGCATGATCCTGTGGAACTCAGCGCCCTTTGTTTCGTTGATATAAGAGACAATTGAGTTATAATTAACTGATTCAGTGATTGACATTCATAATTGATTATTTGTATTAAGTTTCTGGACCGCATGTCACGTCTTGACCTCGTAAGATAATTCAGTCCGCTTTCACGTTCCGAACCGAATACACTGTACACGAATTACGTTTTATCCGCGCTTACCTGTTTTACGCTAACCTGAATATATGTGTTTTTATCTGACTGGATATCGTCACAAAAGTAAGTTCAGCCTGAAATGTTTTGTTATCGTTGTACGCCTTTAATCGCGTTTGTGTTGTAATAATACAGTAGAATTTATGGATAAAATATGGTACGGGTCGCACTACAGCCAATTTTGACCAATTTTGTTTATTCAGGTGTCAAATCTGTCAACACGTAACGTAAAAATCGTAAAATACAGTGCGACCCCCAGATTCAATTTTTTGCCAATTTTTTTGCGAATTGCCAAATTTTCACCAATCTTCAAAGAAGCCGAAGTGTTGCCCTGGAGGCGACCAAATTTTTGAAAATCACACAATTTTGTTATTTTAGCCCGTTTTAGCCATTAAACTGTCATTCACGCAAGATGCTATGTTTTGATAATTAAGATTCGTTAGTTTAGCGCGTGCAATTACGGTACAAAATAATTTTTTACCTGGTTCATCTGACTCTTTTAATGATTATTTCGACCGGAAAACGAAGAACATGAACATCGATATTACGCCGCGAATGTCTATGACTACACTGGGTCTGATCGAAACCAAATTTACCGGCGGCAATTTGGAGAACAATTCGTCTCAAGTTCAAAAACAATCTCCTTCGATTGCAATCGAAGCCAGCAGCAAGAAAACGACGAAAACCAAGAAAGCGAAGTACGAAACCTGGTCCCAAGCCGTTAAGTTTACATTTACATCAATCAGGAGAGTTTTGGAAAACACATCTTGGTTTGAGTGCGACCACCACCAAAAATTTGGCACTTGCGAATTTTTTGCAAATTTTCCCTCGCCAAAAATTACAAAATTTTTTATGTAAACAAAATTGGCTGTAGTGCGACCCGTACCTATGTATTGTTTTCAGATCGAATAAATCATTATACGATTAACGAACACCAGCCAGACTATCAGTTTATTTTCCCCGGACCATTATCATTCGATTTTTTGGCTTACCCGTTGGCCCGAGGGATACACGATTGGTCATGAGTCTGTACGTAAACACTGGACCGTTCTGAGGATCACTGAGACAGAGATACAATGGCAGAAACAGTAAAAGAAGCAAAGATTAACCGGAGGACTGCCAAGGCATCACTCACAAGATGTGGCAAATGGATGACCCACCTTATTGAAGGTAAAAGGCTGGAGTTAGAGGTGAGGGAAGCTCTAAATAAAGTGCAAGTAGCGTATGACGACCTCGTGCAAAAACATGAGAACTACGCAAAGTTAATAGAAGATGACACGGAGTTCGAGGCCCAGGAAGGTTGGATGGGAGAATGCCAAGAAACTTTCATGGCATTAGAAATGCAAGCAAAAATGTATTTAGAATGTCTTGTTAGCAAAGGAAAGGAATTGGTTGGAAATAATGGGGTAGTTGAAGAGAAAACTGCGAGTGAAAAGGAACCTAACAGCAATGGAATTTCAACTATGCAATCCCCTGGAACCAGCGCTTCCTATGGCAGTTCAAATGACATTGGACAGAACACTAGCTCTTTTGTTGTTGAACCAGTTCAGATTCAGAGTAAACACAGTGTCAATAACAATGGAAAAATCGCCAATTCCGGAGTTAATCCAGATATTCAAAGCAGCGAGTGCGGTTTTAAAATGGAAAAACCCAAAATGCCTAAATTCACGGGAGATGTCAGAGAATATGCGATTTTCAGGGCAGACTTCAAACATGCCATTGAATCCCGGTACACCAAAAGAGATGCGATCACCTTTTTACGCACATGCCTTGAAGGAAAACCTCTCGATCTTATCAAAGGAATTGGATCAAATTATGACGCCGCATGGGATTACCTTGATTCTATTTATGGTGACCCAAGGTTTGTTTCGGATACAATAACCCAGGATATTGTCAGGTTCCGCGCGCGACAACCCGAAGAGGATGCGCGATTCTGCGACCTTGTGCACTTGGTTAAGCGCTGTTACAATACATTGAAGGAAGTGGGTATTCCCAGCGACATGGACAATAGCCACATGCTATCGATTATTGAACAGAAAATGTGCGCCGATGACAGAAAAGTGTGGTCGCGAGATTTGGAGCGACAAGGGAAGCCGGCCACGCTGCAGGGTCTGATGGACTGGATGACGGTAGAGATGAAGTCACGAATGCGAGCCACAGCACCACTACGAACCGGTTTAAACAACCAGCGTTTGGTGCACCATCTGACAGCAAATGGGGATGGCAGCAATAAGCCAACGTGGCCCAAATGTTGGTTTTGCCAAAACTCCGATCACTGGCCAGATCAATGTCGGAACTTTGCTGCTCTTACCATTGATGATCGTCTGAAAACCGCCAACGAAAATCATGTGTGCTTTGGCTGCTTAAAGAAAGCCGGAAGGGAACACCGATTAGAGACCTGCAGCAGAAGACATCGATGCACAAAATGGGAGAACGGGGCGCAATGCGAACACTTTCATAATCCACTCCTGCACCAGAGCAACACCATCAGAATAGGAGTCGCAGCTGTAGCAGACAAGCAAGGCGCACTCCTCCCTGTCATCTCGGCAACCATCTGCGGTCAGAATGGTATTCAGAAACGCGGGAATATCCTCCTCGACACGGGGGCACAGATAAGCTTGATTCGCAACGACGTAGCAGCAATACTGGGGCTCACAGGAAAGAACACGTGCATAACCATAACCAAGGTCGGTGGTGAAGAAGAAACCATCAGAACAAACGAGTATCGAGTACCAGTCACCTCTTTGGAAGACAGCAAGATATATTCAATAAAGGCAATCGGAATTCCAAGCATAAGTGACGAAATAGCTGCAGTCCAGACGTCACAAATAACCGAGCTGCTGTCCCTAACAAACGAGAAAATCCGTCGAGGTAAAGGACAAGTTGACCTTTTGATCGGCATAGACCACGCCCATATGCATACAGGTCAAACCAGACAAGCGGGACAGCTAGTTGCAAGGCGCACGCCACTTGGATGGGTAGTGTTTGGGGGCTCACCAGGAGACGATCAAACAGCCAACCGCATACTGCTCGTTAAGTACGCTATGCCGGTGGACCTCTCGGACTTCTGGAAAACTGAGACCATGGGAGTTGAGGTAAAGCCATGTGTGTGTGAAGCCGACAAGTTGAGTGAAGTTGAAAGAGTAGAAGCGGAAATCATCTCAAAGTCCTGTCAGAAAGTCGGTAACCAGTGGATGATTCCTTACCCGTGGAAAAAGGATCCAAATCTGCTTCCTGATAACAAATCGCTAGCACTGAGACGACTGGAATCAATGGAGCGTCGCCTTAAGTCCAAACCGGATCAGGCTGAGGCGTACGATAAGCAAATGGTTGAAATGCTTGAGATGAATTTCTGCAGGAAATTAACACAGGATGAGGTGGAAAATTATGAAGACCCAGTTCACTATATCCCGCATCACGCTGTAGTGAGACCAGAAAAGAAGAGCACCCCTGTTCGGATCGTTTTCAATTCATCATCTATGTTTCAAGGCCATCAGCTGAACGAATTTTGGATGAAAGGTCCTGATCTGCTCAACAACTTATTTGGAGTCGTCCTGCGTTTCAGAGAAAGAGAAGTGGCTCTAGTCGGAGATATCTCAAAAATGTATCACCGTATCTTGATATCGGAGCATGATCAGCATGTTCATCGATTCCTGTGGAGGAACTTAGACACCCACCGAGAGCCGGATGTCTACGTCAAAACGGTGCTCACCTTTGGTGACAAACCTGCACCGGCAATGGCACAAACAGCACTGAGGAAAACTGCGCATGAAAGTAAAAGTACTCATCCAGAAGCGGCGCAAGTTCTGACAAAAAATGCGTATATGGATGACATATGCGACTCTGTAGACACAGTGAAGGAAGCGCGAAATTTAGCTGAAGAACTTGACATCGTTCTAGAGAAAGGAGGATTCAAAGTCAAAGGTTGGACTTCAAATAAAGTACTAACAGATCAAAGCCAAGTCGAGAAGACTGAAGGGATGACGATGTTCAAAGGAGAAGTTGAGGAGAAAGTGCTCGGGATAATATGGAACAACCAAACAGACACACTTTCCTTTAAAGTCGAATCTGATTTGCTGAAGCTTATCACAGCAGGTGACCAACGACAACCAGAACTGAAGTTAACTAAGAGAGTGCTGCTAAGTCAAGTCGCCCGAATCTATGATCCCATTGGGTTCGCCGCTGCATTTATCATAAGAGCGAAGATGGGATTGCAAGAACTTTGGCAGATTGGAATCGATTGGGATTAGGAACCCCCACCAGAAATACGAGACAAATGGATCGAGCTATTCAAGGAGATGAACGAGCTCAAGAACATCACTTTCCAGAGGAGTCTTTGCATTGCTGATGCCACCGAACCTCCAACACTATGTGTATTCTCGGACGCATCCCAAGATGCCTTTGGAGCATGTGCATACATCCGTCAAAGAAGCAACAACGACAGCGACATGTATGAGGTCAAGCTAATTGCAGCAAAGTCACGAGTAGCACCCTTAAAGCAGCTAAGTATACCACGTTTGGAGTTGCAGGCTGCAGTTCTGGCATCCCGCCTAGCTAAGACCATACAAGAAGAGTCCAGAATACAATTCCAAACCGTTACGTTTTTCACCGATAGCACGATTACCCTTGCTTGGATACAGAGCCTATCACGCAGTTTCAAGCCATTTGTTTCTTCCAGAGTTGGCGAGATTCAGAGTAATTCAGACCCGAGCCAATGGAGGCACATACCAGGCGAAGTAAACGTTGCTGACGATGTTTCCAGAGGAATACACGTACAAGATCTAATCGGGAGATGGAGTAACGGGCCGGAGTTTTTACGACTTCCAGAAGCGCTTTGGCCACAAGAAACAGTGCAACTCGCTTCTGAAGAGAATATGGAACGTCGCCAAGTGCAACTAGTCTGCGAGGCAACGGTGACCGAAGCAGCCATCGACCCTAAAGCATTCTCTGGTTGGAGAAATCTGATTCGAGTAACAGCCCACATAAAAAGGCTAGCCAACAAGATACGTTCACGAAGACGCACACAAGAAGGGAGAGAAGGGCCGCTTTCCCCCGAGGAATTGGAAGACGCAGAGATATTCTGGGTCAAGGAGGCACAGAAGCCGTTGCACCGTCGCTTCAAGAGCGGGGAATTCAAGACGCTGAGCCCTTTCGTGGATGAAAAGGGGATAATGAGAGTGGGAGGAAGAGTGAACGAAGCTGTCGTGTCCTACGAAACAAGGCACCCCGCCCTTCTCCCGAATGATCACTGGATTTCGTTGCTAATAACGAGGTACGCGCACCAGCACGGGCATACCGGAGTAGCGGCTACAACAGCCAAGATAAGGACGAAGTTTTGGATCCTGAAGGTGAACAAGCTAAGCAAGTCCGTCAAGTCCAAATGTGTGTTTTGCAAAGAGAGGGCTCACAAGGCCGAGACGCAACTGATGGCGGATCTACCTACGCTTCGCTTGGCACCACACACTCCACCATTCTACCATACGGCATGCGACTATTTCGGGCCTTACAACCTTAAGGTCGGACGAAACAAGACCATTACGGAGTCATATTCACATGCTTGAATACTAGAGCTGTTCATCTAGAGATAGCTGGGGACTGTTCCACAATGGAGTTCATACAAGTACTTCGCAGGTTCTTTGCCATAAGAGGGCAACCGGCTGTTTTCATGAGTGATAACGGTTCCCAGTTTGTAGGCGCTGAGAAGGAGCTACGTCAAATGGTTCAAGGCTTCAACCAAGAACAACTTCAAAAGTTCTGTTCTGAAAAAGGCATGCACTGGAAGTTCACGACACCCGCAGCTCCACATCAAAATGGCTGTGCAGAGGCGCTAGTTAAAAGTTGCAAGAATGCCATCAAGAAAGCTATCGGCAATCAAGTGCTCACGCCATCTGAGTTCTACACAATTCTTCTAGAAGTAGCAAATCTAGTCAACCAACGACCCATCGGAAGGATCCCCAACGACCCTGATGACGGAGCCTACATATGTCCAAATGACATACTTCTAGGACGCGCTTCATCACAAGTCCCACAAGGGCCATTCAAGGAAACGAAGAACCCACGTCATAGAGTAGAGTTCGTGCAGAAGATCATCGACTCGTTCTGGAAGCGCTGGAGTAGGGACGTGTTTCCGTCACTGGTACCCAGGAAAAAGTGGCAGGTCGAGCGACGAAACGTGAGAGTAGATGATGTAGTCACTGTAGCAGATGCCAACGCTATTCGAGGAAAGTGGGCTGTAGGAAGAATTTTGGAAGTCTATCCAGGACCAGATGGCCGAGTGCGGAACGTTAAAGTCAAGACGTCGACGGGAGTATACAGCCGCCCGATCACCAAAATCGCAGTCATTTACCCAGCAGAAGGGGACGACTAAAGAGATAACAGAAGTAAAGATAAGGACTACGCCCTTATCGGGGCGGAGAGTGTTTCGTTGATATAACAGACAATTGAGTTATAATTAACTGATTCAGTGATTGACATTCATAATTGATTATTTGTATTAAGTTTCTGGACCGCATGTCACGTCTTGACCTCGTAAGATAATTCAGTCCGCTTTCACGTTCCGAACCGAATACACTGTACACGAATTACGTTTTATCCGCGCTTACCTGTTTTACGCTAACCTGAATATATGTGTTTTTATCTGACTGGATATCGTCACAAAAGTAAGTTCAGCCTGAAATGTTTTGTTATCGTTGTACGCCTTTAATCGCGTTTGTGTTGTAAAAATACAGTAGAATTTATGGATAAAATATGTATTGTTTTCAGATCGAATAAATCATTATACGATTAACGAACACCAGCCAGACTATCAGTTTATTTTCCCCGGACCACCCTTTAAAGGGTACTCTCGAGCTAGGCGGGCAATCATCTGTTTCGCAGTGATAAAAAGCGCGCATTATGCATCATGCTGTGCACGCTTGTAAAAAGCGCGTATTTTTTTGTATCATAAGGTTTCCTGGAGTTTTACGTCAGCTCCTGGAAATTTGATGACTGCGTATTTTTCGTCTACTATAAAGTTAATAGAATTCTAGCATTTGCAAGGGAAAAATATGGTGTTTAAAACTCCCCCCTCGACGACAATGTGAGTTGAAACACCCAAAACCTGTATGTAGTTAATTCCCACTCATGGAGGGCGTGCATGTTTTACCTCTAACTGCATTGTCTTAAGAGTTACTACCTTGAAATTACTAAGAGAACAAGATCTATCAACAAACAACATATGGACCAAGGGATGTGAAATTCGGAGTTGTACAAGTTACTTTCTCCTTTAGTCGGAAGTTCTAGCTGAGTGTTACTAAATGTGGCACTTTCGCCACGCGGCTTCGCAGCAAAACATGGTTGTAGAAAAACGGTTACAAATCTGTAACTTGGCAAACGTAATGCTAAGTAGACTGGCTTGAACGTGACCAAGTTTCAGATTTTTTCGTCTAGTGCCTTGGTCACAGCGAATCTTTCAAATTGAAAATTAAACTTTTGGCCTTTTACTGAACTGGCGAACTTGAACGTAGATGAAAGTTCATATCGTTACAGCCGACATTATGGCAATCTCTACAAAACCCTATCTAAAATGTGTTGGGTGGTCGAGTGAATATACCAGCGTTTATTAGTCTCTCATCTATCCATTCATTCCGCGTAAAATTGGGTTTTACCCTTCTTTTGTTTCTGATACCCTGACCCGTGGCACATTCGTACCCTTTTCGATGTAAAAAGCCCTTTAAAATAAAGGCGTATTAAGTTATATATGAACGTGAAACTCTAGCCAAACATGCACAGTACTTTGCTAGAGTCACATAAACGGTCTCATGGAAAAGGACAATATTTTGAAGAATTTGTGGCAAGGGAGAAATAACGTGACAAAAGTGCCTCACTTTTCCTCTAGAGAGAGAGAGGGGGGGACCTATTTAAAATCATACTTTTTCGAGAAAATTCAAATTAAATTTTCAAACTTTACTATTACACCACTAATTAAAAGAGAACACTGATGAATGGGTTATGCATCACCGTCCTTCTAATTAAACCACGTTCCAATACAAAGTCACTGAAACGCCAGAAAATATTTACATCAGCATGACGAAAACCAATGCTGTATTTAGCATTTAACTCTGCTCTGACCTCTAACGGAGGGGGGGGGGGGCTTAATAGAGAGGGGAGGATTTAACTCTGACCTCTAACAGGGGGGGGGGGGGGGGGCTTATTACAAACACTGACTTGGAGGTGGAGAGAAAGACCATTTGACGGCAAAAATGTGAAGTGTCCCAAAACGTTTGACCAGTATTGTAGCTTGCCTACTCGTTTGTACGGCTTTTTAACATGCAACACTTCGTTAATTATAAACCTGAAGTTGATAAAGGTTAATTTACTGTAATTAGGAATCTTTAAGTCGATAATGAACTAAGTGTTTCGGTAATTAATTAGTGTATCACCTGCCTGCGAGTGAACAGTTACCGTAATGTTTTTTCAACAAGGAGTTTTGTAAGGACTGAAAAGCCTGTGAAATGCATGGAAATGTTATAAATGTTTGTTATTGTCGTCTTAGCCGTAGTGAACGTAAAGGCATCCAACAACTGGATGTTTAAGAATTCGTTTTCCGCTTTCTCGTATCGTTTAATTAACACAGTTTAATCTATTCGGATTCTAAAGAATATTAAAGTGGCAGAAATGTTTAGGGAACGAAATCTAATATTATACGAATTTACGAGTTGCTGTCGCCTTCCCGAAAAACCTAGCTTACCTTTTTGTACCCAAAACCCCAAACGCATTTTTATCACTCCGAAAACAACAGACTTAGTTTTCCCATATTACAAAAGCTTTTATAGGTGACATTTCACTAACGAAAGCTCCAGTTCAGTTTCAATCACACCTTTATCCTACTATCTGATGCGATTATAGTAGGCCTGCCGAACAGATATTCCACCGAAACGATCCGTTACATGCCCTTGAATTAAAACTCTTCATTACCCATTTTAACTTCACATCTGTCTCCAGTCCAAGGCAGCTTGCACGAGTCGTGAAAAGGTTTGTTTCCCCTTGTCGGGAAAACAAGAACCACCATTGAGGCATCTGGAGATCAGGCAGCCCTGAATTAGAAAATTTACAAACAAATTAAAAACACTGATTACAGACTGGTACATAGCAACAAAATGTTCTTAAAATTAAATATGTTAGTTTCCTCTTTCTCAGCGTTTATAACAAAGTGTATATGCGAAAAAAGGGACTATTTTATTGGTTAAACTAATACTTTAAAATTACCTTTAGGAGCATTGAGAAAGTAGCCCCTTGCTGTTCATGAAACTTGATTTTCGTTGATGACGGAGATCTCGTGCTTGTTCAGTTCACAAGTTCCTTCGCCGTCCTTCTTGAAGGACACCTTGTAGTTTGTGGAGGAACACCAAGCGTTTCTCAAACATTGGTGGCCGCACGATAACAAACTGGGAGAATCAAACCGTTTGACAACGTATCCTTTAAAGGTCAAATGCAATGAAATTTTAATAAGATTAGTTTTAAGTCAAAATCATAGGGAATATTAGGAATAATCACATTCTGAAGTTTGAAACGATTTAGCAATTGTTCAAAAACGTCACTTAAAAAGTGAATTCACATTCCTATAAACTATTTCGCGATTATTCCAACACGTCCAGGAGCTGAATTCGCAGAAAAATGCAAAACGCACGTGCGGAGCAATAGCCCTTTTCACGGTTAACTTGCGATATTTGCATAACAATACACTTGAACATAGAAGCGAGGCAATTTCGGGCCCAAGCTGCAAAACATCGTGTTTTTCTTGAACTCCTTCAACTCTTTTAGTATAAAAAACAGTTTTAAAATGTAGAAGAACTACAATTATTTTAGTTTACGTTGTTTTTAGAAAAAAATGTGAAACGAATTTTCTCTATTTTAAAATAAAGAGTAGACTTGTATAAGCTACAGGGAGATCGGATTACGATCTTTACGGCAAACTTTAACTAAAATAGTTGCATATTTAGTTATTCTCCGTTTTAAAACTATTTTTATACTAATATAGTTTAAGGAACTCAAGAAAATCACGATGTTTTACAGCTTGTGCCCGAAATTGCCTCGCTTCTATGTTTAGCTGCATTGTTATGCAAATATTTCAGGTTAACCGTGAAAAGGGCTATTGTACTACTAATTAAATCTATTGTTTGTGACGTTCTCGTTTCCGTCGCCGTCGTGGTTGTTTAAGGTCCCTAATCAGGTATAAGCTTTTTTACATTCCCTAACGACGAGGAATGCAAGGAATGGATGAGATTAATTAATTTGTTGTATTTGAGCATTTTCAAACGAACATTTTCATTTTCATCCATTTTCGTCAATACCGGCTATGGAATAATCTCCGAACAAACCCAGAACACTTGACCCAAGCAAATTACAAGCTTCAAACACGCGCGAAAACACGAGCGAAAACACGAGCGAAAACACGCGTGAAAATTAGCTCACCACATATGACGTCATAAAAACATACATTCGTTTCCATTCCAAGCGCGGTCATTTCTGGTTCGTTTTCGTTCAGCCGTCGGAAATTCTCGGAAATTGTCCAATTTTGTGCCTTTTAAGCGCCACAAACCAGCTTTTGAGGGTTGAGTATGATTGATGCCAGTATAAAGAACAGTTTTCGCGACAAAAGAAAAAAATACCAAATTTCGTTGCATTTGACCTTTAACCTGCTTATTTTCCCGCGTTGAAAAGTATGATGAACGAGATGATGCGAGGCGATACGGAGGCATTTAGAAACAGGACAAATACGACAAAATTATTAGACCCCATTGCTAACCGAAGTCAATACCAACTGCAAAGTTTTAAATAAATTATCAGACACTTATAAACGAGGTAAGGTCTGTTATTAAAGGGACACTGTCCCGGCGTATTTGCTCAAAACTGTTATGAAAGCATGAAATGGTCCCTAAATCTATGGAATAAGAACTTAATAAACTCTAACTAAAATGATAAAAAGCAATTTCTTCAAGAAATTCCATACTGCGACAACATTTTTGCAAAATTTCAAAGATTTCCGAGCCAAATTTGGAACTTTGAAAAACTGACATCCCGACGTTTTTTCAAAAATCCATATTGCAATCCACTTCCATCCTCGCTGTCGTTTGTCATCCTCACTTCCTAATGGGTTCCAACCTCGATTCCAGGCTCTCTCTCCTTTTCCTCCCTTGTCGTTGAGGGGAGAGACCCTGGTTGCGGCTGGTCACGTGACCACCCAAATTCTGGGTGGTAAAAAAATTTATTCGGAGGGAGGGGTGGTAGAGTGTTAGAGTTGTTGCTGTGACAAATCTACCATGAGAGGGTGAGAGCGTTGACTCTGAGTCGCAACTCGCAGACGCAGCAGGTCTTCAAACAACTCGCAAGAAAAGAAAGCACCAAAAAGTTTGTACATATGCTTACATGTGGTTATTCAAGCTTCTATAGGCTTTCCAGGCCGTTTGCGAAGATCACTGCGATAATCTTTTCTCGGAAACTGCTTGCGTAATTCTCAGAACTGCACAACTACGACGATCGATCGGACATTTTACAACGGAATTTTGTCCGATCATTTCAAGAATTAAGTTTACATGTAAGCTTGGTATGTGAACAGCTTTAAGGTAACGAGTTTAAGTGATCGTTAAATTGTATTCACTGCAAAAACTGCCGATGGAAAAAAATTCCTTCGTACAGTCCGTTTGACATATTTCGTGCTGTACAAGGTTGTTGATTTTCAAGGAACAGCTTCGAGCGGTTGTTGTTGTAGATTTTTTGACACAAGAAAACTATATTATGGTCAAACTAACACAGAATCAGTTAGAGAAAATAGTAAGCTACTCTTTTATCCTAAAATTTGGACTATTTCGCTCCAAATGAATTTGTAAACAAATGCCGTTGTGTTTTTAATTTAGTGAGTTCGCAGGGTCAGCTGTGAACGAGCTCGCCAAGCTTATTGTTGTTTTCAAAGTTAGTTTGAGACCAAGGTGTCTGGTCTACAACCTCGTTTAGCTTTACGATCATGAACCTGTCTACTTAGTGTAAAAGTGAATGAAGTCGATGGTTCATCGTTATATTAAATGAGCCGGTAGCTTATAAATGTTGTGTTCGCAAAGCGAATTTTCCATTCTAGTAATTTTCGCGCCGCTGCTTTTGTGGCTCGAAAATATCCGTCACGTATACATTTTCATGTCATGAAGTTGTAAAGAATAAAAACAAACGTTCCATACAAATAGCCTGTTTCACTTTTAACATAATCTTGCCATATAAAATGCTGTTCCATTTTGAACCAAACTCGATTTGCCCCTTCGATCCCTTGGTTAGTAATTATTGTTCACCTTGACAAAACGACCTCAAAGACCCACCCTCCCTGCGGTATTGTTGTAACCGCATAGTCACGTGACCAGCCGCAACCAGGGTCTCTCCCTCAACGACAAGGGAGGAAAAGGAGAGAGAGCCTGGAATCGAGGTTGAATGGGTTCCTGTCATTTGTCGAGTGCTATTCTACAGAATCAAACTATTATTGTTCAACTTCCTATGATCTAGATATGTTTCTGAGCTTCCCCAAATCATGCTAAAATCAGGACAGTGTCCCTTTAATTGAGCCGCGGTAAAAATGGTGATACGGCGCTATGATTGGTTTATTTTAGTCGACTGACATAAGCAGCTCTAAGGTAGTCGGTAGCTATGACAACAAGCTAACACTCAAAACGGCTGTTGTTTAATTCTGAAGCGGTGATTAATTTTACTGAAATTGCATTTTCTTTATAGGAATAGAATCTCGAAATTTGGGGCATGGATAAAAATAGATTGACGATAAACGTTTCTTTCGCTAGAGCAATGTAACTACTGGCAACGCTGGTTTACAAGCTATACTGGAGCATCAAGTATGTGCATAATAACCATTTTGCTCATTTTTAGCTGTCAATTTCTTATTCTATTTACTTTATGGCCGAGTAATTTAATAATACGGGCAACATTTTCTTTCAACTTGTCGCGCAACATTGTTGCGTTGCAAGTTGAAAAGTGTTTTTGCGTGTATTACCACCGTGTTGCAAGTTGCGGCAACATTGCGCGAAGTATACACGAGTTCAACTTTGTGCAACATGTTGCCGTAACTAACACGGTGGCAGTACGCGCAAAAACACTTTTCACTTGCAACGCAATGCAACAATGTTGCGCGACAAGTTGAAAGAAAATGTTGCTCGTATTACTCGGTATTTTTTCTCACTAATTTAAATTATTTTTCTCGAATTTCCATGAAAAATGGATTCAAATCGTCTACACTGCAGGCTAATACGCACGATTAAAACTGTGAGAATCAAACCGTTTGACAACGTATCCTTTGAAAGGAGCTATGTCACGATACTGTTTTAAGTCACTTTTGCGATGTGCAAAATCACCTACAAATTGAAGAAAGCATCAAAATAATAGTTTGCTAAGGTAGAAAAACGCCAAAGAGGTGATAATAAACCAATCAGGAACAAGGATGGTTGAGGATGGAGAAGATTAAGACGGATTGCGAACGGCGAACTTGAAAATATTGGCCAATTTTTTCAAGATGCGCCATCCGTGACGTAGCTCCTTTAAGCCGCTTGTTTTCCCGCGTTGTGAAGTAAGATGAAAGACAAGATGCGGAGTTTTCTTCGGCGGAGAAAACAGAGGCAGTTTGAAACAGAAAAAATAGCAGAACTTTTTTCGACTCCATTATTAACTGAAGTCCGTACGAACTTCGAAGTTTTTTCACGAAAAACTAGTTGTAATTAAAGTTAACGGCGAGTTCTGTTAATTTGTACTCGCGGGTAATAATGATAATACGGCGCCATGATTGGCTGATTTCAGTCGGCGTAATCAGTTCGGAGGTGGTCGGCAATCTTCGGTTATCATCGTTAACTCGCGCTCTCCTTTGAATTAATCTATCAGAGGACAACGAAAACCAATCACAGAGCAGAACGGGAACAATACATTCCAACATTTGCAATTTGAGCCAATCAAATGTCGAGTACAGAACAATGAAATTTCAGCTTGTTCACTCGTGGATCTTATGATGAATACGGCGTTGACTTTTCGATCTCAAAATTTGAGTAGTTTCGCATGCTAGGTTTGGTAATACAGGCCGCGGGGGAACAAGTACCAGTTGTTTGTGAATTCCCGTCTCCGAGACGAGACTTTGCCCGCGGTTTTCGTCTATGTATAGTTGCTAAGCAACATGACGTATCCTTATGCTGGCGCGATTGCTTTCGGAGTACTCGTGAGTGCTCGCGCTAGTTTTTGATTGGATAATAAGAATCGGAAACTCTTCGATTGCTCCAACGAAGATGTGCGTTGGTAGTTGGTTTTTTATTGATACTTTCTACCATGTAGCTTATAAATGATTGAATATTTTGTAAGTACATGTAGAAACTAAAAAGGCTACTTACAATCGGTACTCGGCAACTTTACAATGGTTCGGAAAAAACTAAACAAGTAACTATTGAAATACGATAAAGGCGGAGAAAACCTACAATGGCGACGGAAAAGCTCTCAAAAGGCTTACATCATCCTAATGTTCTTATTGTCGAAGCGAGCAAAGTTCAATGTTCTCAATGTTCAATGTATAAACGATAAAGTAAAGTTAATCACAAGCGGCTCAAGTCCTTCTAAAATATCATGCTTGGCTTTGTCAGTATCTGCCAATACTTCAGGCAGTGTGCTACTCCTATACGAGGTAAATATCAGCTAAATTGACTTTGAACAAAACGAAAAAAGCCCGAAGGAAAAAATATAGGCACTTTAAATGTACTTTCGGATCTGACAAAGAACAACTGGAGCTTTCCACATGTGGCTCTGGGACAAATCACAGACATTGTCATTCCACTTTCTCGGTCTGGACAATTGGTTTAATGTATGGACGCATTTCTCAGCAAGGTTGTTCGGTTCATTATTCGCCCATGCAGAATACTGGCCTGTCAGTGGAGTGTCATCGATCCAGTAGAACGCATTGTCAGACCTTCTCTCAAGTCCAATCCACGCTCCCCAATCTTGGACCTTTTGCTGCCTCATTACCAGGTCAGATATAAAGTTATTCTCATCGGCTGATCTGATTATGGCGAGGTCTCCACCAAGATTCTGACAAGTCGTACGAGCGTCGCTCCATTTAAGGGTTGGAGTGTCAATGACGTGGTAACATGAATGTCCATGAAGAACCCAACCTTGCGGACAATCTGAAACAGAATTAACATCAAAGTTAATCTGCCAGATAGCAGCCGTTTTCTCGCATGTTTTTTCCGGCCATCGAATCCGTTGAGACCGCATCAAACGACAGGCGAGAAAATGGGTCACTTAGGGCTAGGTAATCTCTTGAGCTGGAAAACGAAACTTTGAAATATGATCCCATGTGAAGCGAAATTGTGTGGCACTTCTGCAAAACGATATCGTCTAAGCGCTTAGAGCGAGTCTCTTTTAAGACTTGTACTGAGACTTATGAAGCTCTTTGTAGCCGGGCGCGGTTACCCAGCCTTAGAAATACTAGCTGAAGTTGATCTGCCATTATTCAGCTTCTCCGTGCGTTATGGCAGACACTCTCTCAGGTACTTTGGTTGTTCTGACTGTGTGGACCAAGATTGACAACAGTTGTGACGGGAAGAGACTGACACTTGACAATTTTAGAGACAGCATCAGAAAAATAGATCTTACTCGGTTTTAATAGAGGATAATTTTTCAAATAGTTATGTTTATTTTTATGAGAAATATTAACGCGGATAAAGACGTTTCGACGACTCCATGTCATCATTTTCAAATGCAAATTTTGGAAGTTTTACAGGTATATATATAAGCGGATTAAAGTGTGAAAATGTGAATAATACAATGCAGCGAAATTAAGAGTAAATAATACAAGAAAGATTGTTCATAGATTAAAACAAAAAACAAAAGGCAAAAAACAAAAAAGAATGTACGAATCTGAAAACAATCTTCCTAGAGTTAAAGTACCCTGAGAAGCTTATCGACTCAACCATCTTCAGATTCAACCGGCGCTCACAAGACCTAAATCAAACTCGTGTTTTGCCAGGAAACAACCCCGTTCGGATCATCTTGCCTTTTAAGAATCAGAAATCGGCAGACATTGTACGTAGAGATCTACGTGATCTTGCGTTAAAAATCAACAACGAGCTACAGCCTGTTTTCACAAGCCGGAAACTTATCGAAGATCTGAAAGTAACGGAAACAAAGCCCCCTCTGGTGAATCAACAATGTGTTGTATACGAATTTAAATGCGACTTGTGTGATGCAAGTTACGTCGGCTACACGGGCCGACACCTCTTTCAACGCATTGCTGAACATAAATATTCCGCCATCGGAAAACATCTTCGGGATGAGCACAACGAGACACCATCAAATTTGCAAGAACATTTCAGGGTTCTAAAGAAATGCCGCGGGAAGCTGCAATGTCTCATCTACGAAATGCTCCACATTAAAAACAAGAGACCGGAATTGAACACTCAATCAGACTCAATTCGCGCAAAACTTTTTGTTTAATTTTGTTTTTTGTTTTTTGCCTTTTGTTTTTTGTTTTAATCTATAAACAATCTTTCTTGTATTACTGATTTACTCTTAATTTCGCTGCATTGTATTATTCACATTTTCACACTTTAATCCGCTTATATATATACTTGTAAAACTTCCAAAATTTGCATTTGAAAATGATGACATGGAGTCGTCGAAACGTCTTTATCCGCGTTAATATTTCTCATAAAATGTTTTCCCAAATCTTGTCTTATTAGAAGTTATGTTTATACCAGTTAATGTTTTTTTTTACCGGCAATTTTTACTGCAGTTCTTTTATAGAACTAGCTTTACCTTCTTTTCGTCTTTATAGCCTTTTTAGTGCGTATTTTTTTTAAATTAATCTTCCTTAATGTATTATTAATAATTTGTTGAACAAATCTTTACATAATTAATATTTTTAAAAACCTTTCTCCAAAATGACCGCCGCAAATTCATATTATTAAACTGAGCGGAAAATCAATACTAGCACCTAATAAAATGGTAAAATGCGAATATTAATCATGCCGTACGTGCGTTCGGCTGTCTTACAAGTTTTATATTCTCTTGTGTATTTTTCCTTGGTAATATGGCTAGCTGAGAAATATGTTGCGAAAATTGCTGGTGTATGTCATAGAAACGTCTAGATATCATACTGACAATAATTAAAGTGTTGATTACTGCCTTTAGCTCTACATGGTACTAATTAAGATCCTTCGTTACCCATTTTAATTTCACATCTGTCTCCAGTCCAAGGCAGCTTGCACGAGCATGAATAGGTTTGTTTCTCCTTGTCGGGCAAACAAGAACCACCATTGAGGCATCTGGAGATCAGGCATCCCTGAATCAGAAAATGAACAAATAAAGAGTTACACTGGTTCATTACTTACCTTATATTAAAAAAATAAATAAATATTCTTCAAAGAAAAGTGGCATATATTTTGGTTTAATTCCTTAAAGTTAGCTAATATTTTAAAGTTACCTTTAGGAGCATTGAGAAAGTAAAGTCTTGCTGTTCATGAAACTTTGTATTTTCGTTGATGACGGAGATCTCGTGCTTGTTCAGTTCACAAGTTCGTTCGCCGTCCTTCTTGGAGGACACCTTGTAGTTTGTGGACGTACACCAAGCGTTTATCAAACATTGTTGGCCGCACGATAACAAACTGGGAGAATCAAACCGTTTAACAACGTATCCTTTAAGCCGCTTATTTTCCCGCGTTGTGAAGTATGATGAACGAGAAGTCACGGACATTTCTTCGGCGGAGAAAACGGAGGCAGTTAGAAACAGGAAAAATAACAAAAAACATTTACGTACCATTGCTATAATCGAAGTCAATACCAACTGCAGCGTGTTAAATAAATTATCAGACACATATAGACATGGTAAGGTCTGTTATTAATTTGAGCCCGCGGTAAAAATGGTGATACGGCGCTATGATTGATTTATTTTAGTCGACGTAAGCAGCGCTAAGGTAGTCGGTAGCTATGACAACGAGCTAACACTCAAAATTTGAAACCATTCAAATGAAAATGAGTTTGATTTGCATGAAAATGAACATGCGAGCAGAACTCATTTTCATGTGAAAGGCTTGACGCAGTAGAACTTGTTTTGAAAAGAAGCAAAAGGACTCAAAAGCGGCGGTTAATTTCGCTTTAATTATGGGACACAATTCTCTTGGGGCATGGATGATTTTAGATTGATAAAAATTACCCAAATTCAGAATTAACCAATCAGAAGCTCTATATCTACTGATTAGAATTGATTTCCCTCAAGATCAAGTCACTGCCTTGATTTCCCCCAAATCAGGACAGATTGGGGAAAAGGACAAACTCTACACAATATTGCTGAATTTTTCAAAAAAAAGTGTTGAAATTACAGCCAAAACTTAAAACAGGGAAATATATGTTGAAAAAGCGAGTAATTTGAGTGAAATTTACGCGCCAAAACGCAGCTGCTGCACTACATAAGTCTCGTCTCCTACTCGCGATTGTGTCACCAAATCGTCCTCAAAACATTAAAAAAAGATGAAATTCGACAGTCGTTTGGCCAAATTCATGGCTGGAGAAAGGAAGGAGAACACTTACCTTTAAAAGTTTATTTTAAAAGTACGAGCAATCAAATTAGCGATTACAAAGGCTTCGAAGATCGATTTTTAGGAAAAGTCATAAAGTTTGGCTATGATTGCTTGAATGCTCTTTAAGTACGATAACTGAAGTCAGCGCGGGCACTTTCTGCCCCCCCCCCCCCCCCCCCCCCCCCCCCCTCCCCGGCAGAATAGGGTTAATACTTGTTAACGACATTGGAAATTCGAGTCTGCTGTTAGTCTCCTTCCTTGCTGATTCGGTGTCGTAAAACACATAAATGATAACCGAAAAATATTATCTTTAAAGGGTTTAAAGAATATTAGGATCTTCCAAGCCTGTTGTCAGTTATTTTCTTCTAGATTTATATATTGCAACAGTTCGGAGCATGAAAAAGTTCGCTGGCTTGTCTAGAACTTTCAACCTCTCAGGGTTCTCTTCAGGACATTCAGTTAACCTTGTTCCAAATGTCAGTTGTCGGTTAAATTTTAGGCTATTAATTTTGTCAGTTGTCAGTTAAAATTTTAGCCATTTGTCAGTTGTCAGTAAACCCCATCCAGACCCTCTTAAACCACTAAGTGAAAAATCAGAATATCATGCTCAGTTTTGTTAGTATAAAGTATCTGCCAATACTTCAGGCAGTGTGCTAGTCCTACGCGAGGTAAATATCAGCTAAATTGACTTTGAACAAAACTAGAAAAAGCCCAAAGGAAAAACTATAGCCACTTTAAATGTACTTTCTTTGACAAAGAACAACTGGGGCTCTCCACAAGTTGCTCTGGGGCAAATCGCAGACATTGTCATTCCACTTTCCTTGTCTGGACAGTAAGGTAAATGTATGGGCACATTTCTCAACAAGGCTGTTAGGTTCACCATCCGCCCATGCAGAATAGTGGCCTGCCAGTGGAGTGTCACCGATCCAGCAGAACGCATTGTCAGGCTTTCTGTAAAGTCCTATCCACGCACCAAGATTTTGAACCTTTTTCTGCTTCATACTAGTAATACGTGACTCACATGGATCCTCGCGAATCTGTGATTGGGAATAATTATTGTTGGGGTGTGAGGGTGATAACCAGGCTTTAGAGATCGACTGGAGCTCGCTGGTCTCCCGGCATCTGCCCTTTTATACTGTTGACGGTCTTGTTTTCTCGACGAACGACTGCCCAGTGGACGAGTAACTTGCGTGACACCGCTTAGAATATGTCCTGAATTTCCGACTACAGATTTGCATCAATTATAATTATTTTATGCAAAGAACATTTCCTTTTCTTGTTAAGGAAACATTTGAAAACATATTTCCTTTTTTCAACGCCGTGAATAAGCCGCGAATATATTTTTTACTGTGAAGTCTATGAAGCATATCGAATCGAATTGAAGCCGTGTTCTCAGATGTCAAATAGCTCTTTTCACGGTTAACTTGCGATATTTGCATAACAATACACTTGAACATAGAAGCGAGGCAATTTCGGGCACAAGCTGCAAAACATCGTATTTTTCTTGAACTCCGTGAACTCTTTTAGTATAAAAACTGTTTTAAAATGGAGAAGAACTACAATTCTTTTAGTTTACGTTGTTTTTAGAAAAAATGTAAAACGACTTTTCTCTATTAATAAAGAGTAGACTCGCATAAGCAACAGGAAGATTGGATTACGTTCTTTACGGCAAACTTTAACTAAAATAGTTGCATATTTAGTTCTTCTCCGTTTTAAAACTATTTTTATGCTAACATAGTTTAAGGAGCTCAAGAAAATCACGATGTTTTTCAGCTTGTGCCCGAAATTGCCTCGCTTCTATGTTTAGCTGTATTGTTATGCAAATATTTCAAGTTAACCGTGAAAAGGGCTATTGCAGCGCAAATACCGGTAAATGTACAATGTCAACACAATGTGTGTGTAATAAATTGTAGCGCTCTTAGTTTCGGAAATTGATGTATTGTTTTCCCCGCTTTTCCGTCGAATGATCTGAAAACACCTCGCTTTTGTAGCTAAAATCATTTTTGCATTCAGCCGCCTGGCAAATTCGCAATATCGATCGGCGAATTATTTTTAGACGCAAGTCTTCACGTCTATAATGAAAACTAAGCCATATGTTGATCGTAGAAATTCTTGAGTCGTCGTTCATGTTCCTGTTGTTGATACCGGATCTTAATAAAGCCGGGTTTTTTTGTTGTTCCAAATTCTCCGCACTATAAACGTCCAACAAAGTCACTTCCCATATAAATTCGATCGATAATTCGATCGATAAACAAACTTGGAGTTGCGGCTCCTGCATGTTTCTACAGTTACGTCTACACAGATTACGTCGAAGTCAATGTTATTTTATAAAAACAAAGAAAAGGGGAAAAAAAAAGAACGGCCCGGATTCGAACCTAAATAAAAAAAATAAAATTAAAAAGGACCCTTTAGGATTCGAGCTCTCGCCCTCAATCCTGAAGATCAGATTTAAAAGTTAGCGCCTTAAACCGTTAGGCCACGAGCGCGCCGTGTGACGTCATGCCATCTCCCAACTCAGAAACAAATAATTAAATAAATAAATAAATATGACCGTAAAGACCACACGAGATTTTCTCCCGCGTGAGCTCTTGGGGGACAGAATTATAAACCCCGCTACGCGAGGCCTTTGGCCTCGCTTCGAGGAAGGAATTAAACCAGGTCAGATACGAAGTTATTCTCATCGGCTGATCTGATTATGGCGAGGTCTCCACCCAGATTCTGGTAAGTCGTACGTGCTTCGCTCCAATTGGCGGTTAGAGTGTCGATGATGTGGTAACATGATTGTCCATGAAGAACCCCGACAATCTGAAACTGAAACAATTTGAAAATTAGACCATAGTCAGAGATAGGATCATTTTCTTTCATAATCTTGACGTTATAAGTTCTACACTTTCTGATGATAATGGTATTGCAAAATGCGAATCATGTGTACGTGCGTTCGGCTGTCATTTGCAAGTTTTATGTATTTTTCCTTGGCATTAATGTGGCTGCTTGCCAGTTTTTGAACAAGGCTGTAACTCATATTGTCTAGAAGTAACAGGTCACGCAAACTGCTCTTGTATGCATGGAGCTCTTTAGTAAGAACATTCGAAAACAAAATCATGCCCTGGATATAAATATTGCCACGGATGCACACTGAAAGCAAATGTTTATTACAGCCACAAGCTCTATGCAAAGTAAAACTATTCATTACTCATTTTAATTTCACATCTGTCTCCAGTCCAAGGCAGCTTGCACGAGCATGAATAGGTTTGTTTCTCCTTGTCGGGCGAACAAGAACCACCATTGAGGCATCTGGAGATCAGGCAGCCCTGAATCAGAAAATGAACAAATAAAAACATTAGAGAGTTTAATACATTACTCTTATTAAATCTTCTTAAAATTAAATATTTTAGCTTTTTCTCTACGTCAGTGATTATAATATGTATTTTTTTTATTGGTTGAACTTTATTAGCTAATATCTTAAAATTACCTTTAGGAGCATTGAGAAAGTAAAGTCTTGCTGTTCATGAAACTTTGTATTTTCGTTGATGACGGAGATCTCGTGCTTGTTCAGTTCACAAGTTCGTTCGCCGTCCTTCTTGGAGGACACCTTGTAGTTTGTGGACGTACACCACGCGTTTCTCATACATTGTTGGCCACACGATAACAAACTGGCAGAATCAAACCGTTTAACAACGTATCCTTTAAGCCGCTTATTTTCCCGCGTTGTGAAGTATGATGAGCGAGAAGTTGCGGAGTTTTCTTCGGCGGATAGAACGGAGGCAGTTTGAAACAGAGAAAGTAACAAAAACAAGTAGATTTGTTGCTTGAAAAGTAGCAACAAATAGGGATGCCGTTAGTGACGGCGTTTCCTTGAAGGAGGAGGTTAGTTTTGCTATCAAAGTAACCTTTTTCCACCCAATGACGATTGGCTGGGCAAAGAAAAGAGAAACAAATGACATAGCATTTGATATTTTGAGGTTACTCTCATGGCCGGGTCTTCTCTTCGAGGCCAGTGCAAATCTGAGTTGGTTTGCTGGCAAAAATTACAAATGTATGAAGATTCTCATTGATTGATTTATGTCCGACCTCTGATGACTATAAATTCAGAAACCTTCTCCAAACCGAAGGTTATTTGTATAAATTGTGTAAATTCATTGCTGTGAGTACCTGATAGACACTAATTGAATGATTAGACCCCATTTGTTTGGTTGGTATGGGTGTGTGTGTCTTTTTAAGCCACCAAATATTTATATTCTCTCTATATATATATTACTTTTATTTTATATCATTATAAACAGTAAAAGAGTAACATCTTGTGTGCTGGCATTGTTGATGAGGACACAAATACTTGGCATGGTTTTCACTGGAATCATTCCGTTTTCTAGAGTGAAAAATAATAATATTTTTTCAAATGTAATTGCATTGATGTCCTGGTGGTATTCAAATTTATTGCATTATAAAATTATTAAAATAAATATTTTAATTTCCTGAAATATATTAAAATCAGCTTCATCCATTTTATACCAAACTGAATGAAAAACAAAACAATTGAAGAAGAAAGGATCACTGAAATCGCCCGATATCGCCCTGTCCGGTTTAAATATTGCGTGACATAACGCCAAAACGCGACGAATTAAGCTGTTTGTTCAGGTTGTTGAGCGTGTTTGTTTGTTTGTTTGTTTGTTTGTTTGTTTTTGTTTCTATATTTTAAGGCTGCTTTAAAAGTTTCTTCATTGTAATTTTGTTTCAATATAGCATTTTTTCATCATACATAGAGGATATTACACGGCGGCGCGAAGATATGAACTTTATTTTCGAGTGGTAAAAACAATATTTTACGAACGAGCGCAGCGAGTGAGTAAAATATTGTTTTTACCACGAGAAAATAAAATTCATATCTTCAAGCCACCGTGTAATGTTCTTTTTATTATATAGACAAATGACAAAAGCACAAACTTTATCGCGAACTCTTGCAGCTCGGTGGCTGGACTTTCCGAATTTCTCTCCTTTCGTCTTCACTTGCAAGGAACTCCTTGAATAATTTTAAGTCATATGAAGTTTTCTTCTTCGTGTTAACATTTTCCTACTCCTCAGTGAACGATTTTCATGTCGGCTTCAGTGAATTTCACGAATCTATCGCTCGCCATTTTTAAACCGGAGTTTGGCAGCTTTGCACAAAAAGCCATGCAAAAGCGGGAAATGACGTCATCGATATCCTCACTAGTGAGGATATGGAAAATACGCCACTCGGGTCCCGGATGTAGTTTCGTATGAGTTTTACGAGTGGTCTATTTTCCAGTAAAACACTCGTGTCTATATAATAATATGCCGTATGGGAGTTGTGTTGCCTACAAAATGTTTTACAAAACTTAAATATCGGCTTGCGTATCTGAAATGACCAATGCAATTGCATGCAACCAACTGATTTCTTTAAATATCTGTATACTATACTTTAATACAAGACAAAATCGACTGAGCATTTTTACAATAAATAAATATATGTGTAAGGTTTCATTGCTAAAATTACCATTGGCCACAAACAGACTTACTTTTTGATAACTCCTGATAATTACCTCTGCTGAATAAACCTAATTATGTACCGTATGTTGCGTCCTAGAGTTTTGCCTGTTCTGCTTGCTCGCGAGGTGATACGAAGCATTGATTGTACAATTATTCAGAAAAGTCTACAAAAATATATATTAACTTTTTACTTTTTTACCGGCTTAGACAGAAGCGACTGAATATACGATGTATTTTCAGTTTCCTCGACAGTCGAATTAAACAAAAACCTTTCAACAATCTTGGGAAAATTGTTCAATGGATTCTTCATTACACGAGTCAGAGACCAGTAGAAACTTCGTTTTCGGATGAAAATCTCAATCGCGCTAGTGTTACATGAAAATAAAGAGATGCTGGTTAATGTACGCTCGATAATTTAAAACATTGTACGAAGTCACGAAGGGACGTGAAATAGCCACTAATCAAAGCGGATGTTTTGGTACTCACCACAGAGACAATAAATAAGCATTGTCTTTAGTAGAAAAAAATACACCTTTAGTTAGTAACCTTGCTTGATATAAAGAAGTGCAAAGAAAAGTCAGTTTTTTATACCTACCTGAAAATAAAAGTCCCAGCATTAAATTTCGCCAAATTCCATCCGCGTCACAAAGGAAGCGAAGGTTTGTAAACACTTTCTTTTAAAAACCTGTTTGTGATAATGTCTCACAACGTCTCTCGTTTTCGGAGCTCCCAAGGGAACGATATCCGCCGTCCTAATTGGTCAACAGCCAATTTAGTTACTCTCATGGGAAATACACACGCATCGTGAAAATAACTAGGGATGCCCTTGGCATCCCTAAAAAGTTTACACCCCATTGCTAACCGAAGTCAATACCAACTGCAAAGTTTTAAATAAATTATCAGACACTTATAGACACGGTGAGGTATTTTAGGCCCGGGTCGCACTTGCGGACAAGTTTTGAAATGTCCCAACATTTTCAAAAAAAATTGTCAGGACATGTTTTCCGAGACATCTTGTTGAGTAACAAAAGGTTTAGTTACTAGCACAATAGCTTTTCACGTGCTATAAACCTCTTGGGACATTCATTAGCTGTCATCTGCAAAATAACGACGTGAAATGACCAAATTCTGGGCTTTGGGGAGAACAGCTTTGTCCTTCACAACATTATTAAAATCATGAAGTTGGTTCGACCTGTAACGATTACCACAGAAAATTAATAGAAACAAACGAAAAAAACATTGCATTGTTATTCACATATTTTAAATCCAGTTTTGGTGGCGTAAACCATACTATACTTGAACACAGTCCTGGAGGCCGCGGTAAATTTGAATCAAATATATGGCAACACGTGCTGCAAAATGCAAATTTGTTATTCTCAGAGAAAAACACAATGGTTAATCAAGAAAGCATTGTTATCTGGAGTCACCCGGTGCGTGGGGAAGTGGCTTGTCCAACTCCAGGGCAGGACTACGGCGCCTTTGAAGTTTTGTCCGTTTTGACAAAATTTGTCCGACTCACAACAAGTAGGTCGCACTTGTTTTGCGATTATTGTATCAAACAAATTTCAAAACGTGCACAAGTGCGACGCGGGCCAATCATAGGACTGCTGCTTCTTTGTTATTTTATCTTTTTGGACAAGTTGTTCGTCCTGAAAACGTAGGTCGCACTCGCCTTGCTATAAGTGACGCTTAAATTGAAGAAATCCACTAAAGTTACCAAACTTGTCCGCAAGTGCGACCCGGGCCTTATATATTAATGTTAGCCGCGGTAAAAATGGCCATACGGCGCTATGATTGGTTTATTTTAGTCGACTGACATAAGCAGCTCTAAGGTAGTTGGTAGCTATGACAACACTCAAAACGGTCCTGTTTAATTCTGAAGCGGTGTTTAATTTCACTGAAATTACATTTTCTTTATAGGAATAGATTCTCGCAATTTGGGGCATGGATAGTAATATATTGACGATAAACGTTTCTTTTGCTAGAGCAAACTTGAAAAAATTGGCCAATTTTTTTCAAGATGCGCCATCCGTGACGTAGCTCCTTTAAGCCGCTTATTTTCCCGCGTTGTGAAGTAAGATGAAAGACAAGATGCGGAGTTTTCTTCGGCGGAGAAAACAGAAGCAGTTTGAAACAGAAAAATAGCAGAACTCTTTTCGACTCCATTATTAACTGAAGTCCGTATGACCTGCGAAGTTTTTTAATAAAACAGTAGTTTTTGTTTTTATGCGCATGCGCATTAAAAAACAATGAGAGAACCGTAAAAAATGTTAACACTTCGGGCGTTAGTCAAACTTCGGTGTTCCCCTGGGATTTCCCGAAGTGACACATCATCACGAGTGTTATTTCGTATCGTCATCGTAATCAATCTTTTAGGCCGAACAACCAACAGTCATAACGGCCATGGTGCAGTGGACTTCCCAAAGAAGGGAAAATTTCAACCCTGCCATGCCACTCTGAGGTTTTCAGAAGAGAAGAGAAGATCAGACAATAGATCATTCGTGGAAACGTTTTTCTGTGAATGAACTGAACGCAAGCTGAAAAGTGGGCAGTGTGGGACTGCATGCCAGAGTCCGCGATCAATAGCGAATATCCAAGTCAACTTCTCTATACCTGCATTGACCAATTTTTGCTGTGACCTTTGGCTTGGAATTGTTTCGGGAAATCGTCATTGAATGGCGCCAAGGACCAAGGTAATTAGATTTCTATTGTTATGTTTATTACCCGACTTTTCGACTATGATGTTCGAAGTTACTCTGCTGGCATCGGCGGGGAAACTCGAGCCGGAAATTACGTCTGCTCTCGCAGGCTAGGGTAAACATTGTCGTGTATCTTTCAGTTCTTTAGTAGCAGGACACTTTTGGGCTTTTATAGTTTAAAACGTACAAGCTTTTGGCTCGAAGCACAAGAACTTATATTTTAGCGTAAATTTAATTTGTTCTATTTTATCGTCATCAATCTCAGCGAAATATTCGTTACATACATCCCACTCCAAATGAAAATAAACCCTGTCAAAATTGCCTGTCAGAACGACAACAGGACGACTTTCTGGACTTTTTATTGCTAGGAAAGCAAAACAAACCGGCCTTCGATCGATAAAGAACGAGTTCAGTTAAAACCAATGTTTATGTCGCAGAGTTCGAGACATGTTAGAGTGCTGTGTAAACAACAAGGTTTTATAAGTTTAGGTTTATTTGTTTTCATTCTGATTTCTTGCGCTTTACTTGAATTTATAGTTAAATCTCTATTTAAAAAATGCATTTCTTTCACTGTACATAGTTTCTTGGTAGTTTACCCAGGGGCCCGGAGGATTTTTTCTCTCTTGTTGAACTTTTGAGTCCTGACTTGAAATTGAGAAACCCCGGAAGCGGCACTTCGATGTTTACATCCAGGCGCCGGTGATTTGGTAAATGCGAATTTTGTATTGACCTCACTAGAGAGAAATTAAAATCAGCAAATATGTGAATCTGTATATATAATAATACAGACGCAAAACTTCTCCGTTAATTAACGGCGAAATATTTCATCTGTATATAAAGATGCACATAAAACTTCGCCGTTAATTAACGGCGAAATATTTCATCTGTACATATTAAAGGATGCACCTAAAACTTTGCCTCCAGACGGGCTTACACGGAAATCGGTCAAATTTTCCAAATGACTCAAAATCGAAGAAATATAATTTTATAGGGTGAAAATCTAAAAACGTTTGCCTCCGGACTTCCATAGATTCGGCGCTCAGACTCTATTTTCAGTTCCTGGATCCGCGCCTGACATCACTTTTTTTCGCCGGGTTCTAATGAGAACCCGGCGAAATCAAGTGTAATCACACAATTATTAAGAGACCTAACCTGAAATATTAAACTTGCCAAAACTTTACATCTGGACTGCAAATTTTTTGCCAACTATGATTCCTTTCATATATGTAAGAGGCAAGAATTCAGATGTAAGGTTTTGGCAAGTTCTTTCAGGTTAGGTCTCTTAATAATTGTGTGAAATTACAATAATATCAGAAATTTCTACCTCCCCTCTTTCTTAAATTTGTGGATCCGCCCCTGTGTTGTGTTCTTGTTCAAGACATTTAACCCACACAGTGTCTCCCTCCTCCCAGGAGTACAAATGCTTACCAGCAACAAAATGCAGGGGGAAGGGGGGGGGGGGGGGGCGGTAATCTGCTATGGACTAATATCCCATCCAGGAGGAGTAGCAATACTCTTAGTCGGCTTCATGCTACAGAAAACGGGATACGCCCTGGCAACGTGGGTCAGTTTGGCCAGAGTGCAGCTTAACCTATTGTCTGCACAGTATACAATACACTTGAATATTATTTTAACTGAGTGAGCATTCATTCTCCAATATAATTATTTAATAATTTTACAGCATCCATTTATTATCCAAAATGGCCATATGGCTGAATTGATTATTTATTTATTTTTTTCATTTATTTTTGTTCAAATGGTAAACAGCTTCCAGTAACCAACTCCATTATTAGAATCTATTTGGAAAACCCATACCTTAAGGAAAATTGCATTACCAACGGATTTTTACTGCAAATAGCAAGTAATGCCATTACCATAATGTGCCTCATTCATACCCTGCAAATAGCATAACTTGTCTTTATTGGCACCAAACACATAAAAAACAAGTACGCATTGCGGACCTATTTTATTTAACGGTGACGTCTGGTAATTTGAGCCCGTGGTAATAATGATGATACGATGCCATGATTGGCTGATTTCAGTCGGCGTAATCAGTTCGGAGGTGGTCGGCAATCTTCGGTTATCATCGTTAACTCGCGGACCTCGCGTTATCCTTGAAGTTAATCTATCAGTGCACAACGAAAACCAATCATAGGGCAGAACGGGAACAATACATTCCAACATTTATTTGAGCCAATCAATGTCGAGTACAGAACAATGAAATTTCAGCTTGTTCACTCGTGGCTCTTATGATAAATACGTCGCTGACTTTTCGATTTCAAAATTTGAGTAATTCATGACAAGCCGCACGCCTTAGATACTTGGACGATGGTCATTTCAAATGACCTATTTCGCAATATATAACAATAGACGTGTTGAAAACATACACCGTATCTCGTTTCGAAAACCTCGATAAATGTCTGAGATATGTTAGTCACACGTCACCACTTGTGAACTAATTGCTATTTCTGGCGGCGAAATATATTATTTCGTGGCGAACTCGCTTGGCGGCAAACAAGGAGTTTTACTGCAATGGCTCTAGATTTACGGCTTGATGTTTTGCAAACATTTCGATCTCCGAGATGAAGTTCTCTCCGAGGGGAAGTTTTTCGCTTGCTGAACATCACATGATGATAACCTCGATCGAGCTATGAAAAGACGTATTCCATTGAAGAGGGAATATAATGTTGCTTGTCATAGCCGGACTTGACTTTGACACCGGGCGCCGTCTATGAAGAAACGTTTTCGTCTTTTGTAACGTTTGTCAATCTTGCAAATGGTATTTTGCACTTCTACACGACAAATGAAAATGTCACAAATGAAAGGTCAGTTTTGTATTGTAGTGCAAAACCAAACTCAAGTGTTCAATCTCGCATGCGACCCATCGAAGTGTTGTGTTGTATATCAGCCCAGTGTTTGTTCATTGAACTGTCGAGTTCAGCAAACATGAACTGTAATGTCCGGGTATTCACATCGTGGATTCAGGGGCACCCAACGAACATGTTTTGATAAAATGCATTATTTTACCCAGATAAATGAAAATACATGATATAAAAGGATTTCCAGGTGTTTTTCTATGTTGCTGGGAAAAATATATCTGTTCCTCTTTCCCAGCATGACACACATAGGGAAATTCCCAGCCAGCTGGATAAAAATGTCTGTTTCCCAGCCAGCAATTAAAATAATAATAATAATAAAATAATAATAATAAGTAACCAAAAGGGGCTTGGGAACTAATTAAACATCGATGGAAAACCATTCGAAGCTTGTGTTAATTATTGTTTTGTATATATCCTCCCGTCTTGAACAGTTTGAATATTCAGAAATTTTATGTTCCCTTTTCTCAGGCAATAATGACCGTGTAATCATTACTATTTCCCAGCCTGCAATGTGAACCCAAAACATTACAATATCAAGCAGCATGTACTAATAATTAAAAGCAATAATGCATTCAATTTCAAGGCTAACAATAATACATCCAACAAATTATACATTCTGATTGGCTGAGAGCATGTAAATTTATCCCAAATGACTGCAGAAAGTTTTAAATAGTGTAAAAAGTTGAAATTAAAAAAAATAATGATTGACAGTTACGGCAGCTTAATTTGGCCAAACAAAATGGTGAACAAAAGTGTGACAAGATTCAAGCTGTAAAGCAGAATTATAATGCAAAGATGTGAACCTTTTTGGGTGTCTCTAAGCAATGGTTCAATTTGCTGCTATGAAGCTGAACCCTTTAGCACCAAGAAAGACCAGCATCAAATTTCTCCTCACAATATCAATACATACATGTAATCAAGAGAAAAGGTCATGAAAAATCAATGTAATGATCAGTAAGATAAATTGCTTTGACCTTATAATGTATTATCTAACTAAACTGTAAGATATCAATACATAACAAAGAGAAAAGGTCATGATAATTAATGCAATGATCAGTAAAAGAGAAATTTCTTTGACCTTTTAATAAATTCTCCCACCTACATGTAGATCTTTAAGAAATGTATACAGACCAGCAAGGAGAATTTCTATGTTGGCATTGGGACTTGGTGACAAATCGACAATACAAAAGGCTGAAAGCGACATGCTGAGGGAATAAATAAACATTATGTAAAGTTACCTGCAACGCCTTAAAAGACACTATAGCATGAATTACACCAGACAAATGTTTATTCACAAATAATTTGTTATACTACAGAAACACTGGACTACTTGCAGTCCCTCTTTCTGCTCTGGGATAGTCGAACGACAGGAACATGTGAGCATGCACAAGAAAGAGGGACTCTAAGTGTACATAAACACCTGCTCCTTGGCACCTTGCTTCGGTGAACTTGTTACACACATTAATTGGCAACATTTGGCTTCAAGAGAAGCTAGTTTCTCTCATACATGAACTAATTACATCAGTCAGTCTCAAGGAAGGCAGACTTGGATTATTTCAAATTATGCATACATGTACTTGATTGTTCTGAAGTTCTGTTAAGTTAATGTGTATGGAACTGGACACATTGCACTTTGGGATAAATGTACCTCTTTCAGGGTCCACTCTTTGACATGATTCTTTATCTGAAAGTGTCCAATAAGATGCCATTTTACTGAGAATGCCATAGCAATGTATAAGTCTTAAAAACACCTCTACTTTATAGTCAAAACAGATCAAGCACTGCCCCGTAGAACCAATAAAATAAGTTTGTTTTCATAGATTTGATTTCATTCCTTGCTTTCAAACTTCCACACTTAGAATGCACATTCTCTGAGAAGTTCACATAAAAGTGAAATCAGTGGTAATAACAACGCTTTAAACAGAAACACATATTTATCTTGAAAGTGTACAAAATGCTGTGATTAAATTTGTACATTAAAAAGTAATTTTTTTCCCCTATGAAGGGTCATGTGGACTGAATCAAATAATTTTTATTCTGAATGGAGTTATTTGACTTTCAATCCATAAAAGATAACTATTTATCATCACATCATTTACAATTTACCATATCTGGACAATCAGAGCACCAAGTAATCCCATCTGTCTGTGAATTGAGCCACATTCATTGCAGAGAAAATAATTCATGAAAGGGAAAATTACAAGGAAAGAACAGAACAGCGAATGAATGCTTGTTAATTTGCCACAAGCGTGACTCAATGTGCTGAAGAGAAAGGAGTCGCAATAACGAACAGCCAATGAATGCTCGTCGTCACAAGCCTGACTCAACCTGTGGAAGAGAAAGGAGTCGCAATAACGAACAGCCAAAGAATGCTCGTCGTCACAAGCCTGACTCAACCTGTGGAAGAGAAAGGAGTCGCAATAACGAACAGCCAAAGAATGCTCGTCGTCACAAGCCTGACTCAACCTGTGGAAGAGAAAGGAGTCGCAATAACGAGCAGCCAAAGAATGCTCGTCGTCACAAGCCTGACTCAACCTGTGGAAGAGAAAGGAGTCGCAATAACGAACAGCCAATGAATGCTCGTCGTCACAAGCCTGACTCAACCTGGTGGAGGAGAAAGGAGTCGCAATAACGAACAGCCAATGAATGCTCGTCGTCACAAGCCTGACTCAACCTGGTGGAGGAGAAAGGAGTCGCAATAACGAACAGCCAATGAATGCTCGTCGTCACAAGCCTGACTCAACCTGGTGGAGGAGAAAGGAGTCGCAATAACGAACAGCCAATGAATGCTCGTCGTCACAAGCCTGACTCAACCTGGTGGAGGAGAAAGAAGTCGCAATAACGAACAGCCAACGAATGCTCGTCGTCACAAGCCTGACTCAACCTGTGGAAGAGAAAGGAGTCGCAATAACGAACAGCCAATGAATGCTCGTCGTCACAAGCCTGACTCAACCTGGTGGAGGAGAAAGGAGTCGCAATAACGAACAGCCAATGAATGCTCGTCGTCACAAGCCTGACTCAACCTGGTGGAGGAGAAAGAAGTCGCAATAACGAACAGCCAACGAATGCTCGTCGTCACAAGCCTGACTCAACCTGTGGAAGAGAAAGGAGTCGCAATAACGAACAGCCAATGAATGCTCGTCGTCACAAGCCTGACTCAACCTGGTGGAGGAGAAAGGAGTCGCAATAACGAACAGCCAATGAATGCTCGTCGTCACAAGCCTGACTCAACCTGGTGGAGGAGAAAGGAGTCGCAATAACGAACAGCCAATGAATGCTCGTCGTCACAAGCCTGACTCAACCTGGTGGAGGAGAAAGGAGTCGCAATAACGAACAGCCAATGAATGCTCGTCGTCACAAGCCTGACTCAACCTGGTGGAGGAGAAAGGAGTCGCAATAACGAAACAGCCAATGAATGCTCGTCGTCACAAGCCTGACTCAACCCGACAGAAGAGAGATGGGTAGTAAGAAATAACAGCCAATAAAATTAATGCTCATTGCCATAAGACTAACTCAACCAGGCAGAAGAGAAAGGAGTCACAAGAATGGGCAGTCAAAGATTGGTTGCTGCTGTTGTAACAGTATAGGTTCCTGGTCCTGACCACTCATCTGCAGTTCTCCCCCCGGATGACTAGATTTTCCTAAGTAGACAAATTACTCGAAAGGAAGGACAAGTAAAATTTACAATGGATGTACATGCTACTTGTTTCTCCAAATTTAATTTGCTTGCAATCAAACCGAAGTAAGCCATTGAGACTATTAATACGGCGGGGCTAAAACACAGGTCACGGATCACAGGTCACGGGTCAAAGGTAACGGGTCACAGGTAACGGGTCACAGGTAACGGGTAACGGGTCACAGGTAACGGGTCACAGGTAACGGGTCACAGGTAACGGGTCACAGGTAACGGGTCACAGGTAACGGGTCCCAGAAAAAGAGGTAAAAATAAAATAGCAACGTATGGCGTCAGATAGGGGACATAATCGGCACTCAGATTTCGTGGCGTCGGAACGGCTTACTTGCGTCGAAAATTGTTTTTTGTGTCGTTTGTTTTTCTTTCTTCGTCGCGTCGCTCCTGTCTCTTCGTGTCGTCAAGTTGTTCGTGTATTGCTTTCTTCGTTGCGTTATTCATCTCTTCACCTCGTTTCCAGGGTCTACTCCGCTTTCAAGATGGCGGCTCGGCGCGGCGAATACCCTGGTACACGCTGGTGAAATACTCGACGAATCGTGGAGTATTTTGTCACGAAACACACGATCGATCGTCTTAGCTACACTTGACCAACGGTTATAGGATCTAATATCATCATATTTTGTCATTTTTACATTCAGCCGCCTGGCAAATTCACATCTGATCACTCAGCTCAGAAAATCGGCTAAATAAGGTTGATTATTCTTTCCACCTGTTCACGTTATAAATGGGAAGTCAATAGTTATGATGAGTTGGTGGAAAAATTTAGCATCTATGACATCGCTATTGTTATTAACTGCGTTCGTACTCGGGTAAAAAAGCGAATGCCGGGTGTTTCAGTGTTAGTGTTTGTTGCGTTGCAAACAAATGCGACCGCTTAGCAGTACATGTAGTGTAAGCAGTGAAATGTTCAAAAAATAGTTTTACAACGGTGTTGGACTAAGTGTTCAACCCATGTGCGACCGCCGCCTCTGTTATATCGTTGTTGTTATTTTATAAGAAAAAAGGTTCTGTTATATCGCTATTGTTATGTTTTCTGACGTGATTTACTTAACTTACTTTACTTTCTTTTTACCTCTTTTTCTGTGACCCGTTACCTGTGGCCCGTGACCTGTGACCTGTTACCTGTGACCCGTGACCTGTTACCTGTGACCCGTGACCTGTGACCCGTTACCTGTGACCTGTGACCCGTTACCTGTGACCCGTGACCTGTGATCCGTGACCTGTGTTTTAGCCCCGCCGCTATTAATAAGCAAAAGGAAATGAAATTAATATTATTATCAGGCTTTGATTTGAATCCAATTAACTGTTTACCTTTCAGGCAATTATGCTGTATCAATAATCAAATTACATTTCACTCGCAATTTGCACAAATTTCAGCTTTGAATTCACAGACGAAATAAATCGCCGAAACTTCAGAAAGACAGAAATGACTTTAATTCTGGTCAGATTTGATTTTTTTCATTCAAACAAAAACCTGTTTTCGACAGTGAGCGTCTCACTCAAAAGCTCACTGGGCTAATAAGCTTATAATATTTGTGCAGGAAATATATTAATAGTTTTCGTAACGGCCAAACACTTTGTAGGACAGTTTAAAGGCATTGCATGGACCAACCATTAAGCAACCAGACTACACAACTGACAAATGTTGTTATAAGCTTAAGCCTATTAAAGCCCGGGTAAAACGAGAAAGAGAGTCGCCGAGAGTTGGCGGCCGAGAAGTCCTCTGCATTCGTCAACTCTCATGCGATCAAATAGTTTACATGTAAATCTGCTCAAATTTTAATTACAGATAAAGAAAACATGGCAAAGTAATATCCAAGCTCAAGCTTACCTTTTGTTTTACATTTCCCACAGGGAAAGACGCTCCATTGATTCCATTCAAATGCAAACAAACCCCAAAAGTCCCGCTGAAAATGGCGCCGAAAGCGGTTGTCCGGTTGTATTTCGAACCAGTCTCTCTCGATTTCCTCCAGTCCCTCTCCGTTTTTTCTCTCGACCCAGTCTCTTTCCGATCTACTCAAGTCAGCCAGCGCAAAAATAGTAATTTTTCAGTGAAAATTTCCAGGAGAAAAAATAGACCGAAATATTTTGCCAGCCAGCAAGAATTCCGCTGAGGAACAGATAAAGTGAGGAAACAGATTCGTTGGGTGCCCCTGTGGATTATTCATTTCTTGATACAATCATAAGTACTAGAGGATGCCAGGTAAGTCCTTAGTTAAAAAAACGTAATCCGGCACTTACAATTTACAAAAGTTAAACCCGCATGCTGTGATGTCCGGCCAGTCAAAATGGAAAATATAGGCGAGTTTTGTTTATGTTATTTGTATTGCAACAATTTGCTATATGATACCGGCATAGCAAACATATATTTTTCCCGTAATGAAAGACTTCAAATTTACCAGCCAAATATACATGTTCATTTACTTTATTTATCACACCCTTTCCAGCGGTAGCAAGAGAAACCAATAAGAAACGGCACGCGCTATAATTTTTATTCGTGGAACACCCAGGAGTATGGAATGACGGGCAAGAGATACTAATAAAAACGCACTATAATTTTTTTTATTCGGAAGTAGTTTATTTTTATTTGGAAGTAGTTCGCACTTAATATTTTCCGTGCATCTGAACTGGTGTGAGGCACACCTCATACAGTTCGACGTAACATAAAAATACTAACTTTGGCACTAGCTTAATTTTTCGTCCATCTGAACTGGCGGGTGGCACACCTCATACAGTTCGATGTAACATAAAAATACTAATTTTTGAACTAGCTCGCACTTAATTTTTCGTCCATCTGAACTGGCGGGTGGCACACCTCATACAGTTCGATGTAACATAAAAGTACTAATTTTTGAACTAGCTCGCACTTAATTTTTTCGTCCATCTGAACTGGCGGGTGGCACACCTCATACAGTTCGATGTAACATAAAAGTACTAACTTTGGAACTAGCTCGCACTTAATTTTTCGTCCATCTGAACTGGCGGGTGGCACACCTCATACAGTTCGATGTAACACAATTAAGTACTAATTTTTGAACTAGCTCGCACTTAATTTTTCATCCATCTGAAAGAACAATCAAAGCCCGTGACGAGTCGGCGATTTATTTTTTTTAAGTTTCCAGAGTTTGTTTAAAAAGATTATTAAGGGCCGTAAAAGCAACTGCATCTTTCAAGTTCCCTCGCACAGGCCTTTAATTTTTATTAAACAAGCGAATACCGTTCAAAAGTAGTGTATTTTTTATACAGTTCAATGGGGGTATACATGTACATAAGTCGTTTCGTACCTATTATATATATTTATATAATTGTTTACAACTATACAACACTGATGTGGACAGCACTGTGCCCCCTTTTGTGTTCCATTTAGTTATTGGCGTTTTGAAACATTTTTCCTAAATGCCGAAACGTGTAGTAGACTCTAGAAAATATTCATACCTGCAACTGTATTCTCTTTACGGTTAAGTGTCATTGTTTGGTGGTGTATTGTTATTATAGCTTAGTAAGACTGAGGAACTGGGCCTACTATCAGCCTACTACTATAAAGTAGATCACTCTTTATAATACTTCTCAAATCTTCACTACAGGCCAGCACGCGCGGTGCGATTAATTAGTCCAGTTCGTTTAACGTTTTTTGATATCGCAGTGGAATTTGTACAATCCGCTTATCACGCATTCCCTTCATTAGGTGAATTGTCCACGCATTATGAAAGTAATATCCAGTACGCGATCGCTACATCGCATTTTGATCTAAATGGTTACAGTATACCTAGAATAAATATTGAAAATATTCAACTGACTCAGATTATTCTCGGTCTAGCTAGCTCGAGGATTGCATGGACAATCGTTTGTTGTATGTTTGCGATGTAATAAAGCATACCGCCCCTTTCTGTTCACGCTTTCTTTGCCTTCTGCACTAGCCTGTTCACAGACGTTTATTTTTTTCGTAAGATACTGGCGCGCGTGCGAGCGCGAATGTTGTATTTGCATCTTCAAAATGAAGAAAACAGACACGTTTCATTTCATCACAACATAATTATATAATTTATTCGGTATCATTCCTTTACTGGCTTTCTTTTGATTCGGTGACATTTCTTGACACAGCTCGAAGAGATTATAACACCTTCCCCGGCCCAAAGGGCCGAATTAGTAATTACTTTTCACAGTAGGAAATTGCTTGATAATCGGTTTAAGCATAGCGTCCATAGCGACTGTGGTATCATGCGGCGTCCCAAAAAAAGGTATATGCGGCTTCTCATGCACATGCCACGCAGCGGTCAAACGCAAAAATTCGGCGCAACTTCCGGTTTTCGTTGCCTTCAATTTTGCAAGAGATTGAAGCGTAATGGCCGTGTGGTTTCTAAGGAAACGTTATAGAACATGCCGTGGTAAACCAAAATACGAGCTGAGACACTTGGTGGATAACAATTCTTAAATTCTCTATGCATACTCCGAGCACATAAAAGAGTTCAGTAAATTTCTTGAGCTTTAAAATGTCGAGAAGTGGAGGACTTCGTAAATTTAGGACATTTCGCAGAGGGGTTTTGGCGGGAACTGCGCAGGCGCGTCACGTTTGACCGCTGTGTGGCGTGATGCTAGGTTTTGGTAATACAGGCCGCGGGGGAACAAGTACCAGTTGTTTGTGAATTCCCGCCTCAGAGGCGGGACTTTGCCCGCGGTTTTCGTCTATGTAGTTGCTAAGCAACATGACGTAACCTTATTGCGCTATGCTGGCGCGATTGCTCACGGAGTGCTCGCGCTAGTTTTTGATTGGATAATAAGAATCGTAAACTCTTCGATTGCTTCAACGAATATTTGCGTTTCTTGGTAGTTGGTTTTTTATTGACACTTTCTACTATGTAGCTTATAATATTGAATATTTTGTAAGTACATGTAGAAATCTACTCACTATCGGTACTCGGCAACTTTACAATGGCTCGGAAAAACTAAACAAGTAACTTTTTAAAATACGATAAAGGCGGAGAAAACCTAAAATGGCGACGGAAAAGCTCTCAAAAGGCTTACTATAAACGATAAGTAAAGTTAACCACAAGCTCAAGTCCTTCTTTTAAATCACTAAGCGAAAAATCAGAATAACATGCTTGGCTTTGTTAGCAAGTATCTGTCAATACTTCAAGCAGTGTGCTACTCCTATAAGAAGTAAATAGCAGCTAAATTGACTTTGAACAAAACGAAAAAATGCCCGAAGGAAAAAATATAGCCACTTCAAATGTACTTTTCCGGTCTGACAAAGAACAACTGGGGCTCTCCGCCTCTTGTTCTCGGAATAATGCAGCGATTGTCATACCACTCTCCTAGTCGTGCGGGATATGTGACAGTATGGACACATTTCTGATCGAGTTTTGTTTCGGTTCGCCATCCGCAAATGCAGAATACTGGCCTGTCAGTGGAGTGTCATCGACCCAGTAGAACGCATCAGATCCGGCATTGTCAGACTTTCTGTAAAGTCCAATCCACGCACCCCAATCTTGGACCTGTTGCTGCTTCATAACCAGGTCAGATATAAAGTTATTCTCATCGGCTGATCTGATTATGGCGAGGTCTCCACTCAGATTCTGACAAGTCGTACGAGCGTCGCTCCATTTAAGGGTTGGAGTGTCGATGACGTGGTAACATGAATGCCCATGAAGAACCCAACCTTGCGCACAATCTGAAACAGAAAAAGAATTTTAAATATCAAAGAATCTGCCAGATAGCAGTTGTTTTCTCGCATGTGTTTTCCGGCCATCGAATCCGTTCAAATCCGCATCAAACGACAGACGAGAAAATGGGTCACTTAGGGCTAGGTAATCTCTTGAGCTGGAAAACGAAACTTTAAAATATGATCCCATGTGAAGCGAAACTGTGTGGCACTTCTGCAAAAACGATATCGTCTAAGCGCTTAGAGCGAGTCTCTTTTAAGACTTGTACTGAGACTTATGAAGCTCTTTGTAGCCGGGCGCGGTTACCCAGCCTTAGAACGAACAATCGATAGAAATCGATCATCGGAAGTCCAATCGATCAATCAATCAATCAATCAATCGATAACAATTAGTTAATTGATATCGATTGGTATTGGCCAATCGATGACCAATCGATAATCGCATGAAAATGTTCGTGGCCTCATCGATTGTTATCGATTGCTATTGGTGGTATTGATCGGTTTCAAATAAAAATAAAATATATATTTGTCTAAGCAGTTACAAATCATAACTGCGATAAAATATGCAGAAAGCAGCAGGGTTAGATCACGCGGTTGCGATTTGCATTCGGATACATGCGTGCGGGATAAAATCGATGATCGATAATAATCGATAACAATCGATGAAAATCGATAAAAATCGATGATAATCGATGCCAATTAATCGATTGATATTGATAATCGATAACAATCGATAATCACAAAATTCTTAGTCATCGATTGGTCATCGATTCCAATTAATCGATTGATATTGATAATCGATAACAATCGATAATCACAAAATTCTTAGTCATCGATTGGTCATCGATTATCAATATCAATCAATTAATTGGCATCGATTGTTATCGATTTTCATCGATCATCGATTTTATCGATTGTTCAGGCCGGGCTTAGAAATACTGAAGTTGATCTGCCACTATTTAGCTCCTCCGTGTATTATGGTAGATACTCTCTCAGGTACTTTGGTTGTTCTGACTCAGCTGTGCGGACCAATATTGACAACAGTTGTAACGGGAAGAGACTAACACTTGACAATTTTAGAGACAACATCAGAAAAATAGATCTTACTGTTTTAATAGAGGGTAAATGTTCAAATAGTTATGGCTTGGAAAGAAATGATGGTATATATATTTGTTTAGCTTTACCTTCTTTTCGTCTTTATAGCCTTTTTAGTGCGTTTTTTTTTTTTAATTAATCTTCTTTAATGTATTATTAATATTTGTTGAACAAATTAAATATTTACATAATCTTTAGACAGTGTCTACAATTAGTTTTTAACTAAACACTCCTTTCCAGTATCATTTTCGTTAATAATCTTGACGTTATAAGTTGTGAACTTTCTGATAAAATGGTATTGCAAAATTGTATACGTGCGTTCGGTTGTGTATTTTTCCTTGGTAATATGGCTAGCTGAGAAACATTGCTGCTGGTGCATGGCATAAAAACGTCTAGATATCATACTAACAATAATTAAATTATTTATCTGCCTTTAGTCAGTCAGTCTATATAATTAAGATCCTTCGTTACCCATTTTACGTTCACATCTGTCTCCAGTCCAAGGCAGCTTGCACGAGCATGAAAAGGTTTGTTTCTCCTTGTCGGGCGAACAAGAACCACCATTGAGGCAGCTGGAGATCAGGCATCCCTGAATCAGAAAATGAAACAAATAAAGAAAATTGAGTTACACAGTTACACTGGTTCATTACTTAATGTAAAGAAAAGGGACATATATTTTGGTTTAATTCCTTAAAGTTAGCTAATACTTTAAAGTTACCATTAGGAGCATTGAGAAAGTAACCCCTTGCTGTTCATGAAACTTTGTATTTTCGTTGATGACGGAGATCTCGTGCTTGTTCAGTTCACAAGTTCCTTCACCGTCCTTCTTGGAGGACACCTTGTAGTTCGTGGAGGAACACCAAGCGTTTCTCAAACATTGGTGGCCGCACGATAACAAACTGGCAGAATCAAACCGTTTGACAACGTATCCTTTAAGCCGCCTATTTTCCCGCGTTGTGAAGTACGATGAACGAGAAGTCACGGACATTTCTTCGGCGGAGAAAACGGAGGCAGTTAGAAAACAGGAAAAATAACAAAAAAAATTTACGCCCCATTGCAAAAACCGAAGTCAATACCAACTGCAAAGTGTTAAATAAATTATCAGACACTTATAGACATGGTAAGGTCTATTATTAATTTGAGCCCGCGGTAAAAATGGTGATACGGCGCTATGATTGGTTTATTTTAGTCGACGTAAGCAGCCCTAAGGTAGTCGGTAGCTATGACAACGGGCTAGCACTCAAAACACCTGTTATTCTGCCTGTGGGGGGGGGGGGGCAGAAAGTGCCCGCGCTGACTTCAAATTTATCGTACTTAGAGAGCATTCAAGCAATCATAGCCAAACTTTATGACTTTTCCTAAAAATTATCTGGGAACATTTTGGTCACGTGACTTTATGTTTCCGTGGCAACCAAGTTTTGACAGGCCGTTTTAGCCACATTTGGTATTTTCAGCTTAAATTTCCGTTTTCATGAGATTTTCGCTTTTTACGAAGAGTTTTTCTTCCAAAACCTTTGCAATTTTTGCATCCTTATATTGTTTTCGATTTTTTCAAATCAAATTTGGTGATTTTCTGACATTTCTGAACAATTGAAAAATCCAAGATGGCGGATCCAAGATGGCGGACATTTTTAAAGTATGACGTTATTTTGGCGTGATATGATCATAATTGATTCGTGTCTGTCACTAAAATAAACATGTTTGAATGCTTTATACACCACATAATTTTAATTTTTATAGCACAAATACTTTTCGAGATACAGATCGTTTTACCCAAATTTGTTGCTTTTTTCATGGAATTAATTTTCCTTCGAAATCAAGTCACTGACGCAATTTGCCCCAAATCAGGACAGTTTTGGGAAAAGGACAAAGGCTACACATTGTTACTGAATTTTCCAAAACAAATTGTTACCAAATTGCAGGCAAACTCTCTGTGAAATTTTGCTTGTCGAAGCCAAGAAATTAAAGCATTACTTAACATCATCTTGATCAGGAAAAACCTCATTTAAAGTAAATGTAAATTAGGTTTTGCCTGATCAAGATGATGCAGGCAAACTAAAAACAGGAAATAAAATATGTTGAAAAGCGAGTAATTTGAGTGAAATTTAAGCGCCAAATACAGAGCTGCTACACAGCATACGTCTCGTCTCCTACTCGCGGTTGTCTCAATAAATCGTCCTGATCAAAACATTAAAAAAAAAAGATGAAATTCGACGGTCTTTTTGCCAAATTCATGGCTGGAAAAAGGAAGGAGAACATTAAAGCTGAGATGATGGAAATTCTCACCTTAAACAGTTTATTTTAAAACTATGAGCAATCAAGTTAGCGAGTACAAAGCCATCGACATCGACGATCGAAACGCGTGACAGATTTCGACTCGAGGAAAAGTTTCTTTAATGAAAAACAACAACATCAACAACAACAAGCTTTATTAACTCTTTGGTTAAAATACAATGATTTTCACCTCCCGCAAATTAGCAGGGCTATTCGAGGCGGGAGGTGACGAAAAACAAATTATAATAAGGGTAGCTAACAGTAGGGTTTTAGTAATAAATAACTAGAAGAAAATTATCAATTTATATAATGGCGTAGAACAAAGAAATTAAAGTAGTAATTTTGTTTCTGTATAAAGTAGAGAAGAGAAAGGAAAACTAACTAACAAACTAGCAAAACAAAACTAATCAAACAAAATTAAGAAAGAGATTTAAGGCTATCTATGAGGGAATTGACTTCAACATAGTCGTCCTGAGCTGAGAGTATATCAAACATATGGTTGCGAATTGTTTTTCGGAAAATTGACTTAGGTTTGTCTCTCAGGGTAGGTGCGATATTGTTACGATCCAAAGAATGGTATTTCTTAGTATTGTTGTCATAAACCTTGATAGTAATTTCACGATCAGTCTTCTTTTGGGAAGGATGAAAAATAATATAATTTGACTTTTGGATATTTAAGCTTAATTTGTTTACAGTCAACCATTCGCAAACCTTTTTTAACTCAGTATTCACAACTTTTTCAAGCTTTTGAAGGTTTTGTGTGAATATAACAGAGTAGTGTCATGTGCAAAGAGAAACAATTTAAGTACATCAGAGGATTTTTGAATATCGTTAATATAGACCAGGAATAAGAGTGGGCCAAGAATAGATCCTTGAGGGACACCACAGGGATTTCTTTTCTTTTCTGAGGTATGTTCACCAATTTGAGTTACCTGTGATCGTCCGCTGAGATATGAAGAGAACCAATCGTTAATAATGCCCCTAACGCCATAATGATACAATTTATTCAGCAATAAAGTGTGATTAACGGTATCAAACGCCTTTTTTAGGTCAATGAAAATACCACAGGAGTACATTCCTTTGTCCAAGTTGTTTTGGATTTTGTTGACAATATCAAGGATTGCGTGTTGCGTGGAATGTTTAATTTTTCTCGGAAACCATACTGTGATTTATAAAATATATCATTTACTTCAAAATAGGATTTCAAGCGTTTATATATTAGTTTTTCGAAAATTCGGTTGAAAATAGATAGCAACGAAATAGGACGATAGTTATTGGGATCTGTAACATCATCACTTTTGTAGACAGGAACAACTTTTGCCAGTTTTAATTTGCTAGGAAACGTTCCCTGAAGGATTGAGGTATTCATAATTTCCATAAGTGGTTTACTGATAATACATTTTGCTATTTTTAAAATACTAGTCGGACAAGAATAGACCCCGTGCGATTTACCAATCGGTAAGAGCGATATTTCAGATTCTATTTCATCCGGAGTTACAGGATAGAAGTAAAAGGACTCTAAACGATTGCTTGGTCCAAGATATTCCGAATAATGACGCTAGAGTGAGGAAGCTTAGCGGAAAGTACTGACCCACATGTTGCAAAATGCTGGTTAAGGATAGTGGGTAATTTTCTTGGATCATGAATTAGCTGACTGCTATTGGATTCTTTGAGGGAACGAATAGGTTTCAGTTTCTTCTTACCACGATTTACCAATTCATTTATTCCTGTCCAGGTTTTTTTCATGTTAGAGATGTTGGATTTAAAATAACGGTAATAGTACTGTTTTTTGCTAGCACGAATTAGGGTAGTAATTTTGTTTCTGTACCGTCTGTATGAATCTTTGTCATCCGAGTGAAATAATCTATTTTTAATTTTTATTGAAGTTCTTATTCCCTTTGTAATCCAAGGTTTGGAGAGGCGCCTTAACTTCCGTTTGAATCAGGCTTAAAAGGCGCATGAGTGTTTACTACTTGATTGAGCTTATTGTAGAAAGTAGAGAATAATTTATCTACGTTAGAGTTTGTTGCCGAGAGAGTCTCCATCCATTTGATATTTGAAAGGTCCGCAAGAAATTTCACTTCGGAAAAACATGTGTAATCCCGGAATTTGTTTTTGACGTTTAAAGATTCCTTGTATGGGTCAGTTAACATTATGCAAAATTGTGAGAAGTGATCGCTAATGTCAGAAATTATATTACCACTGAGTTGCAGATCGGTCAGATTGTTGCTTAAGATATTATCTATTAAGGTAGCAGAATTGCTGTAAACGCGTGTTGGTTTATCAATTAGGGGCATAAAAGAATAACTCTGCAATGAAAGTAAGAAATTGTGAGCATAATTACAGCTTTCAGCTTTGAGAAGGTCTATGTTGAAGTCACCAATAATGTAAATAGGTTTTCCAGAAGAGCTCAGTCTTTCAAAGGTGTCATCCAAGTATGTTAAGAAACTTTCAGGTGAATTGTGTTGCCTGTATAATACACCACAAATGATGTTTTCCTATTAGGAACGAGAATTTCAATCCATAGTGCTTGAAACGCTTTTTCACTTGTTTTTTCAATGACGGTGTAAGCCAGCTTCTCATTAATATACATTCCAACACCTCCAGCAGAAAGAGGTGTTGGTACAAATTCAAAAGCATAGCCTTGAATATTTGATTCATAGTTGATTTCATTTCCATTAGATATTCTTGTCTCGGTTATTGCAATTAAACTAAAATTAAAATCAAGCTCATCCAACAAATGAGTTTGGAAGCTTTCAAGATTTTTCTTTAAACTTCTTACGTTGTTATCTAATATAGAGAAAACCATGAGTCCACTTTTTATGAGAGTTTTTAAGATTGTAAAAACTGTTTGGCGAATAATAGCGACAACGGATATGATGATTTATCGCGTTGATGTCAGGATTAATATTTAAATCAATCGACGTATTGAGCCTAAAAAGATCTAAATCGTATAGGCTAGATAATTTCTCTAGATTGTTTTTGGTAGTGAGAGAAGAAGGTAAACAGTTATTAAACTGACCATGTATATTAACTAAGTTAACACCATAATAAGGTAGTTCATGAAATAGCGTCTTTCTTAAGTTGCTTAGCTCTTTGTCGGTTTTAATTTCTTATAATCTTAAATTACCTCCCAGTAGAAGGACTTGAACGGTCAGCCGTAGAGTCATGTCTCTTGGGTAGTAGGGCTTGCGAGGCTTGTCAGATCGTCAAGGCATGAAAGCTTAATGATGCGAGAGGAATCGGTTCTTCTCAAGAAAAGAAAAAAAAAAAAGAAAAGAAAACGGATCCAACAAAAAAAACGAATTTGGGTACGGTAAATACGTAATAGTGCAATTTTGGTACTGTACAGCAATCGAGGAATGGCGTGGACGGTGGACCCGATTTTTTTTTCCTTTTGAATATTTTCCCCAAGAACTGAAATCTTGTTACCTGGTTACTGATGACGGAAGTGATCGATTTTTTTTTCATGCATTGATGCAGATTAATTTTAGTAAAAAATAAATAAATTCAAAATCATTGAACTATTAAACGCGAGTAAAAAATAGTTAATTCGAGAATGTGGTTTTGTTTGGTTTTCGCGGTAAAATGCATGTATTCGCGTCTAGAATTATTGCAGATTTACACAAGAGTTAACACCACCGCATGTTATATTGTTTTCGCGTCACCAAGATTCATTTATCTATAAATTTCGAGATTAAAGACGTTATTCTGCGCCATGAAACAAGCTAGACATGGCAATTGACACCCGTTACAGCAAATTACTTCACGAAATCGGCAAATAACATTTCCGGTGAATTCTATTTCATGCTGTTTGGGCAGCATGACTGCATGATGGTGTGAAAACTGTGAAATTTTTTTCAGGCTCCTAAAAAAAAAAACAAGAGGAGAACTTTCATCGGGACGGCCATAAGGTGGCCGCTAATAGGGGTTTCATATTGACAATAATTTCGGTACTTTGATAACGGGCCGCTTAAAACTGAGGGGTTCCACTGTAATTATTTGTAAAGACAAGCGCGGTTGCTGTCATGGTGATTGACATACGATCTCGAAATCAAAGGTCATCTGAACTGTCAAGGCGTGTCACTTCAATTATCATTCATATGCGAGGTAGCTGCTTCTCCCATGTGCTTGCAGTGTGAAAAATGGCTAAATTACTCCTTAAATCTGCATCACTGCATGAAAAAAATTCGATCACTTCCGTCATCAGTAACCAGGTGGCTAGATAAAAAATGTCTAGCGTGCACAGATTCAGTTCTCAGGAAAAATATTCAAAATGGAAAAAAAATCGGGTCCACCGTCCACGCCATTCCTCGATTTTTAGCGGGATCATTTGCGGTTCGGGATCATTTGCGGTCCAATTTGGGGATAATTTTCGGTCGAGGATCATTTGGTACCCAGTCACTATTTATCTGGATAGAAATAATTTTATCCGAGGGAATCTGGAGAGAGATGAATTACGCGGCGCGTATAGCGACTGGGTACGGGTTTGGTCTCTGATCATTTGGCTCGACTGTGTCTCGGCAAAATACGAACCATGGCTCGACCAAACTCGCATCGCATCGGAAACTAAGTAAAGAAAGAGACAAAATGAAATATGGTCACAATATAATACGACAACCGTGATTTAATGACGTGGCATACATCGAAACTAACAATAGCTGATATTTTCAGAATTTTATCAAGCTAAGTGTACGGAAGCGGTAAATATTAACTTCTAATGTAAGATCCTACGCAACTTTACAATGGCTCGGAAAAACTAAACAAGCCAAGTAACTATTAAAATACGAGAAAAGCGGAAAAAACCTAATGGCGACGGAAAACTCTCGTACGTGACGAGAGTTATTTATTTACTTTTATTTATCACTTGCTGTTAACATTTTAAGTAAATATTTTAAGTAATTGTACATATCATGTTGCCATGTTCAGTTATATAGTTCAATTTAGCTAGAGTTTACATGGTTAACTACACCTCCTAGTATAGCGTAAGCTGTTTATTAGGAGTACTTCATTAAAGCATTAAAGCATAAAACAATTTAAAAGCCCTCAAAAGTCTTAACGATAAGTAAAGTTCACGCGTGAACTTAAACCACAATATTAATCTAAAAGTTCACTTCTTTTAAAACACTTAGCGAAAAATCAGAATTTCATGCTACGTTTTGTTATTAAGTATCTGCCTATACTTCAGGCAGTGTGCTACTCCTATACGAGGTAAATATCAGCTAAATTGACTTTGAACAAAACTAAAAAAGCCAAAGGAAAAACTATAGCCTCTTTAAATGTACTTTCTCTGACAAAGAACAACTGGGGCTCTCCACAAGTTGCTCTGGGACAAATTGCAGACATTGTCATTCCACTTTCCCAGTCTGGGAAAGTCGGTGCATGTATGGACACATTTCTCATGAAGATAGTTCGGTTCGCCATCCACCCATGCAGAATACTGGCCGGTCAGTGGAGTGTCATCGAACCAGTAGAACGCATCAGATCCGGCATTGTCAGACTTTCTGTAAAGTCCAATCCACGCTCCCCAATCTTGGACCTTTTGCTGCTTCATGACCAGGTCAGATATGAAGTTATTCTCATCGGCTGATCTGATTATGGCGAGGTCTCCACCCAGATTCTGGCAAGTCGTACGAGCGTCGCTCCATTTAAGGGTTGGTGTGTCAATGACGTGGTAACATGAATGTCCATGAAGGACCCAACCTTGCGGACAATCTGAAACAGAAACAGAAACAGAATTAGATCATAGTCAGCCGAGATAACATCCGTTTTTCTGGCATAATGTTTCCGGCCATCGAATCAGTTGAGATCGCATGAGAAAACTTGTCATTTAGGGCTAGGTAACTTGTATCAGCTAGAAAACGTGCCAATAAGGTGTGTTGTTGATGAAACGTTAAAATATGATCCCATGTAAAGCGAAAATTCAACTCTATTGATCAGCTTTACTCGTACTGCCATACAGTCTGGCAAATCGATATCGTCAAAGCGACTAGTTTTACCTTCTTTTCGTCTTTATAGCCTTTTTGGTGCATATTTTTCTTCTTCCCTGATGTATTATTAATAATTTGTTGAACAAATGTTTACATATGTAATATAGTTTATAAGTTAAACACTTCTTTCCAGGATTCTTTTCTTCCTTAATTGGCCATTTTCGAGTCATCTTTTGCCTCTCTTTCAAAACGAGTCTTCGTGCGAAATCATTCACATAAAAATGAGTTTTACTCGCATGTTCATTTTTTCATGCAAATCAAACTCATTTTCGTATGAATGATTTCGCACTAAGACTCGTTTTGAAAGAGAGGCAAAAGACAACATGGAAAAAGCCTATTAATCTTGACGTTATATTGTATTTTCATATTGCAAAATGCGAGTTGAATGAGTTTCATATTCTCTGGTGTATTTTTCCTGGGTAATGTGGCGAGCTTACCAGTTTTTGAACATGGCTGATTAACTTGTGAAGGAAAAACCTGTCGCGAAAACTGCTTGTGAATGATCGAGAGCTCTTTAACAAGAACATTAGTTTAAAAAAATGAGTATACTGATATTGCCGGCAAAAGATCCGAATACAACTTGTCATTCTAGATATCCGACTGACAACAAATGTATATTACAGCCTTTAGCTCTATGTCTTAAAACTGTTCATTACCCATTTTAACTTCATATCTGTCTCCAGTCCAAGGTGGCTGACACGAGCATGAAAAGGTTTGTTTCTCCTTGTCGGGAAAACAAGAACCACCATTGAAGCATCTGGAGATCGCACATCCCTGAATAAGAAAATTAAAAACTGCGGTTTAATTTTAATATCGAAAAATGCCAGTACTAAATTTTTGAATCCATTCAGTTTATGACGAACGAAACAAAAACCTTTGTGTAATTAATATTTCAACAGGTTTGGTTGTCCCGTCCGCTCTTTATATAGATAGACTTTATTTGGGTTGAGCGAAAATATAAAAAAATGTACCAATCCCATTCACTCCGGGGCCAAACTGTAGAAACACGAACAGATCGAACTCACCAACAATTTAAAGACTTAATTGTGTGTAATTTATAGCTTTTAAAAAGTCGCAGTCGGCGACACAACCTTTTTAAACCCCACTGCGGCTAAACGAAGTCAATACGAGCTACAAATGGTTTAGACAGTTACACGGTACATTACCTTTTCTCTTCCTCGTGCAGTGTTTGTAACACAGTGTATTTTCGAAAATGGGTATATTTTATTGGTTAAACTTTAAAGTTAGCTCATACTTTAAAATTACCTTTAGGAGCATTGAGAAAGTAACGCCTTGCTGTTCATGAAACTTTGTATTTTCGTTGATGACGGAGATCTCGTGCTTGTTCAGTTCACAAGTTCCTTCGCCGTCCTTCTTGGAGGACACCTTGTAGTTTGTGGACGTACACCACGCGTTTCTCATACATTGTTGGCCACACGATAACAAACTGGCAGAATCAAACCGTTTAACAACGTATCCTTTAAGCCGCTTATTTTCCCGCGTTGTGAAGTATGACGAGCGAGAAGTTGCGGAGTTTTCTTCGGCGGAGAGAACGGAGGCAGTTTGAAACAGAGAAAGTAACAAAAAAAGTTTACACCCCATTGCTAACCGAAGTCAATACCAACTGCAAAGTGTTAAATAAATTATTAGACACTTATAGACGTGGTGAGGTCTGTTAGTCATTTGAGCCCGCGGTAAAAATGGTGATATGGCGCTATGATTGGTTTATTTCCGGATTATTCATTAAACTCATCTATTACTACTATTCTCGTTCCCAGAGGCCACGATCCTTTTGGTCAGCACCAAGAATCGAGACCTCTGGCAGGTCCCAATTTGTTGAACATGCGCAGAGTACTCGTTCTGGATTCTCAGCCAATCAGATTTGTCAGATTTGACGGGAAGTCCGAGATTCGCGGACTTCCGGTGTTGGAACCGGCCAGAGATCTCGATTCTTGGTGCTGACCAAAAGGATCGTGGCCTCTGGGGACGAGAATGCAATTCAGACTCGAAGTAAAACAACGTTGGCTTGCGTTGGGTGGCCAAACGATGAAAAAACGTACGTCTACTTTGACTACTTTCGAAGTCGCAAGTAAGAGCAAGTTGGCAACTTGTGTTTACTTACGTCTTCATTTGGTGACAAACCTGTGGCAAACCTGTGGCCCTCGGATTCCAGAGGAGGAAAACCGGAGAAACCGGAGAAAAACCCTCGGAGCAAGGATGAGAACCAACAACCAACTAAATCCACATACAGTCAACTCTCGTTATAGCGGACTCCCTAGGGACGTAGTTTGGAGTCCGTCATAGCGACAGTCCGCAATAGCGGGAGTTATTTTCAGTCAAACCCTACTAGATTTCGCCGGTTGGAAGGCTTGATTTTGTCCGTAATAGCGGGTGTTCGTAATAACGGGGTGTACGCAAGGCGAGAGTTCACTGGTTGACTTCCGGCCGGATTCGAACCCGGACCACATTGGTACACTGCGCCAAATTTGGGTAAGAACAGCTTGTCAAAACATGGTGCGTCAAATGTTCCCAGGTAATTTGGGGGAAATAATGGAATCCAAAGCATGCATAACACAACATGAACAACATAATGTTACTAGAAAATGAAATGAAGCGTTGTAGATAAATACAACATTAACTAGTAACAAAGGGAATAAACAAATTATACTCGGACATCGTGCCACCCAAGCAAATTATTTGGAAATTGACCAATAGCGTTTGAGTGTTAAAACAATAAAAATGGTCACAAATTTATTGCTTCTGTAGTGGCAGTGTGCTTAGATCCATAATTTGTGGGAAATCTATTGTTAACATCCAAGGTTCATTCGCTAATTTGCACAGAATTTTGTCGGGCGGCCTTGGTTGGAGTAGTCACATAGTAAAAATATCTAAAAACTGCGCATTGGCAAACAGCATTATCAAAGGCCCGATCAAACGGTCAACATTCTCACAACATTTGTTGTGAGCCGATGTTGAGACCGTTTGACCACCCCTCACAACAATGTTGTGAGGTGTTGTGACATGTTATGATGAGTTTGAATTCATTTAAACTTTGTCTCAACATCGTCACAACATTTATTTTTGTTCTTGAAATGTTGAGAGGTTGTTGTGGCCGTTTGACCGGGCATCGTCACATGTATAATAAATGTTGACGGTAATCACCCTTCCACTTAGGTTTTGGGATTGCCCTAGTTTTTTAATGGAGTAATAGCAAAAAAACGGTAACTCGCCAAAATCCCTTCAACCTGACTCAAGGAACAACAGTTTTTTTTCCGGGCGGGCGGGCGGGGGTATACTCTTTTATGTAGACTATAGAGCGATGTGCGGAGCCAAAGGGTAATACATGTAACTATTTCACGGGTTCAGTAAAATCACTCTATTACTCGAATGCTTCTCAAGTTAGACAAGTTTGAATCAGAGCGGGCACTTTCCGGCCGGTTTTGTCCCGATTCTTTGCACCACTTGTGACGTCATCAATTGACATTTCATTGTCATTGCTTTGACATGCAACCAATGCACAAAGGATAGATCTTCGCAATCATGCATCCGTTTTGGAAATCGAACGAATTCTGCCAAAGTTACGCAAGAAAAAACCTGTTTAACTTTTGGTTCAAAATCAGTGCCAAATTGGGCTCACACACCGAACATTCTTCCACATTCATTTCTTGGCTTCCTAAAAAGGTTAGTTCAAAAAATTTTCAGCTGATAGAAAGTGCATAAAAAGCCGAAGATAGCAAGAAAAGAAAGGGAGATAAAGAAAAGAGAGTGAAAGAAATCACAACGGAAAACACTTTTTAAGTCCACAATAACGGAAAAAGCTTGAGGCAAAGATAATTTAAAACGATTTCACTCAGAAACGATATAAAAATGTTGCCTGCGTTCACATGTACGGATTTTTAGCATAGGAAAACGCCAAATTTGGCCAAAAAAACCCACTGTTTTAACCCCAAAACGCGTTTTTCGGTCATTTTTTTCAGGAGTGCAAGGGTTAAAGGCGCAGCCGAGGAGGTTTCTATGAATATGTGAGACGCTCGTATCTACTGTGCAGGCATACTTTGTAAAATTAGAAAGAAGCAAATATGGGAAGTCTTCAAACAGCTTTTCCTTGTCCGTATAATTTTGTGATGCGCCTGATGGAAACATATCGCAGATGAAAGAAAGCACAATATGCATATTGAAGTTAAATGTTTAAAGTGAGTGGAATGTAACGTTATAATCAGTACTTCAATGTGGAATGAGAGTTTTATTACTCCTGGTGTAAGTTATTTGTTAAAAATGTTACAACTTGATGTTCATAGTCGTCTCTATATACAGTGTATTTACAGTTCATTTTACTTTTTACAAACAGTTGTATTTTGAGCTAAATATGCACAGGCAAGAATAAAACAAATTTGCAACATGCTGATGGTAATTATAACACGAATGATGACAGCATACAGATGTGAATTATAATATAGGTTTTTACGGTCATCCATAGAGTTAAGCCCCGGTCAAACGGTCTCAACATTCCCTCAACACTTGTTGAGAGCCGATGTTGAGGCCGTTTGACACCCCCTCGACAATGTTAGCGTTAATCCGGGCCCCGTACTGTGGCTGGTTTCCATATGATCATGACGATGACGATCACGGCACGGTTTGGAACGTTTTTTACAATACCAGGCCCACCATAAGAGGAAATTCGTAAACAGGACCAAATACTTAGATTGCATTCAACACATGACCTAATATTGCCCTCGCTTTCAAGAGAATAACAAATGACTCTAAGAGAGATTTGGTGCACATGCGGCAAGTTCAATGGTTGTCGTTTTTAAAACAACAACGTGTAATGATAGTGAATTTCATGGGAAATGTGAACCACGCCGGCGAAGTTTCAATGTTTTTTTTGGGCCTGAACGCTGTCTTTACATATTCATCCCTGAGATAACTCTCACATCGAGAGGCAGAAACCGAAGACAGTCAACTCTCGCTAAGACGGACACTATCGGGACCAGCACCAACTGTCCATCTTAGAGAGGTGTCTGGCTTATAGAGCGTTTAGATATAATTATAACATGACTGAAAAACGGCGCGCAGGGACCAACACGAGGTATCCGTCTTATAGAGGTGTCCGTTAAGAGAGGGTTGACTGTAGATCTAAACACGTTGTCCTCGGCGTCTTTTTCTTCCATGGTTAGAAGGAAGACGTAAGATCAGAACCGGCAATGTGTTTTACTTGTGATCTCTTTCCTTAGTCCACAGAACATCTCGTCCACAAGTCAGTGTTTCCATTTTCACTTCAGAATCGCTTGTGAGACAGCTATCCGTGCTACACATCTTTGCCTTTACCGGTCAACAGAACTCTCCAGCCCGCTAGTTTCTTGTTAGTGGCTTGAGGACCCTCGTGCGACGCACGTGATTTGGCTTGTAATGAATCGCCACGAGCACGTGTCCCACGTGACACGCGTAGCCCCAGCGCATGCGTTGCTTTCATTTTGGCTTCCATGTCCAGGATGTATTTAGGAAAAAGGCTTTTCTCGTCGTAACGCATCTGAAGATCTACGGAATTCAATAGGAAACATGTTACAATGCGTTCAGTCAGTTTGAATTGGAAGAACAGTCAATTTCAAAATATATATATATATATATATATATACAAATGCACACGCATACTGACGAAACAAATTTTCGACATCACAGTACACCTGGCCACAATCATGGAGTTTAGTCAATCACAGTAACTAAGAAAAGTATTGTCCCAGCCTAGTGGCTCAACAAAACAGCGCTCAAAATGCAGGCCTGTCAAAATGGCTAGGGTTTTTTTAGCAATTGAACACGTTATATGTACAGTTGACCCCCGCTTTACGGGACACCCGCTTAATATGGACACCTCGTTATCACGGACAGTGCTTGTTAATACGGACACTTTCTGTGGACCCTTCGGTGTCCGTATTATTGGAGATTTTCCGTATTATTGGAGATTGACTGTACATTAATACATTAGGACAGTATTTTCTTCCAGGCAAAGGAAACGTCCAAAATAATAGATCACTTAGGTAAAAGAGCATCAAACGAATAAAAATAACCAGAAGAAACGGGCGGACGGATTACGAACGACGATGTTTACAAAATAAAAGTCGTATTTTTCAACTCATGAGTAGTACCTTTCTTCCCGGTTTCCGTAAAATATCTGACTCGTCCCCAGTCGTCTACTATGAGATAATTGTAAGACGTGATAGAGATGACTGGGGACGAATTAGGTATAATGATGTGACTGAGACTACTGATACTCTCGATACTCTCTGTGGATGGGTTGCTAGGTTACCTGTAAGTTCTTGTCAGATTTCCCCAACAATTCGCCGTCACAATTTATACACTTTGACATAAAGAACAACGCGAGAGCTCGCCACCATAGTCCAACACGCTAATCATAAGGCCATAGAGGTTTATTATAAAGGAGCAGAGTCACTTACTGTCGGTTACACTGGGTAACGACGTCAGGGTGTTTTTCTTCGCTGCGACGCTTTCCAGCCGACCTCTCAGTGAAATATCTTTCAGGATGAGCCACAAAGTCTGGCTTTTGAATGACACCTACATCTTGCAAGTCGGATGTGTCTAAAGACTGAAAAAAACACATACACATAATATAGATGCTGCAGGCCATGTAAACATAACATGCCGACTGTCAGTATGTCACTACTGGGTGGGTGACTGCTGACCAGTTATGAGTACAACAGCTGTATATCGAGAAATATATTATTAACCGGGCGTGGGCCTGCGGCCCAGCCCGGTTAATAAAATAGCTTCTGTTTTTTTTTTGTCGTCGATCTCTTATACCTCTACTCCGCCAAAGTGCTAGGAGGAGAGCTAGGGCTGAGTATGAATATATATGAATGTATTCGCCTTGTGAAAGATTTTCTCGGGGAAGAACGAAGCCCGGACTCGAGAGAGCGGCGGAAATCGAGCCTATGTGAAAGTTGGACTGGTCCAAATAGATATTAATTTAGGACCGCGTAAACACATCGGAGCGGCGTACAGATTTCGCAACGTCGGTGAGTTTGACTCGTTAAAATATTAAATCATTGTACTCACTACTAGGTGGACACACTAGGAGCGCCATTAGATCAATTTTTTTTTATCAAGGCTACGTTACATTTCGCCAGGGTCATAATATTCTCCTGTTTGTTTTGTGTGAAATACATTTCTTTTCCGTAAAGGAAAACAGAAACTTGCCCAGACTCGCAGATTTATGTAAACAGAAACTTGCTGAGACGTGCAGATTTATATTTGGACGATTACGTCATAGGGTCACGTCGAATCGTGACTTGAAGAGATTGTCTGTGAGGTGCGTACGTACATCACATACACTAGAAGCGCCATTAGATCAAATTTTTTATCAAGGCTACGTTACATTTCGCCAGGGTCATAATATTGTCCTGTTTGTTTTATGTGAAATACATTTCTTTTCCGAAAAGGAAAACAGAAACTTGCCCAGACTCGCAGATTTATGTAAACAGAAACTTGCTGAGACGTGCAGATTTATATTTGGACGATTACGTCATAGGGTCACGTCGAATCGTGACTTGAAGAGATTGTCTGTGAGGTGCGTACGTACATCACATACACTGGAAGCGCCATTAGATCAATTTTTTTATCAAGGCTACGTTAGATTTCGCCAGGGTCATCCTTTGCCTAAATGATATTTTATGAATATTGTCCTGTTAAATAATTGTCATTTTGTGTGAAATACATATCGTTTCCGTATATTTTCTGAGAAAAACAGAAACTTGCTGAGAAATGCAGATTTATAAATAAGGACGATTACGTCATGGGGTCACATGAGTCAACGTCTGTGATAAACCAGGGTCGCCGTTAGGTCAAATTTCATATCAAGCTATTACTTTTGATTTGAACATGAATACTCTGCTGTTTTATTTAGTGTGAAATACATTACTTTTTCGTGTTTGGTGCAGCAATTCACTTCCTTGTATGCAGAAGATTTATAAATAAACAACCATTTACGTTACAATATCAAATTTTGACTCACGCAATTTGTCGAACTGTGACTAGAATAGCTGCGAATGATGATGGTGCAACGCGGAACGTCTGCGATTGATGGTTCAATACCGATTCGTACCTATGTTTGTCGTGTTTTTTCCTCTTATTCAACTTTGGCTTTATATTGAGGAATGATCTTCAAAGACTGCTCAGAGGCAATAAAATTGACAGTAGGCACTATACGCAAACATCAGACTTCAGCGTGACTGCCGTGACTAATCTGATAGATTTCAAGCAAGAAAGCAGGTAAAACGGCTTGCTTGCTTGATAAAAAAAGCCCGGTTATATTTTCTTCGAAAATTCTTGTTTTGTCAGTGACACAAGCTATTGGGAAGAAAAAATGTCGAGTTTTCCCAACAGGAGTCGAACCTATGACCTTCCGCACACCGGTCGGACGCTCTACTACTGAGCTACAGGAGACTCGTGGGAGCTAACGCCATATAACTAGGTTCAAGTGTGACAAACATCGCGCATACTGTTAGGATTAGATTTGTCGATGAGTGAAAATTGAGTGAAATTGTACAGTGTATGTACAATTTGTACGTTTGCTGTGTAAGTTTTCCTCAGTTGCCCTGAGGAAGGTTTTTGTAATAAAACCGAAATATTGGCAAAACCATTTCCAGCGTTTTTGTAGTTGAATGTCATTCTGGAAAGAAAATGGTTCGATGATGTTTTTTGAATAAGCTGGGAAAACTGACATACCGCATAGAATGAAGAAAGCGATAGTTTCTAAAGAAACCGTTGTGCTGCGTTGGCGGGCAAGTGAAACATGTGGTTGATTATCAACTTGAAGATTATAAAGGTAAATCATGCGCCACAGAGAATTTAGAATGCTAACGATTCGAGTGTTAGCTCTTCGTCGGAACAAAGCATGTAATTTAACATGTAATATTATAGAAAAATTCATTGCCTGACGGGGGAATTCCACGTTAAATTTCACGCGAAAACGATATCGCACGAATCGCGATGCAACTCCACTTCTCAGGCATGCAATTCAACGTTGAATACCCCGCATCGACAGCCAATCAGAGTGCGAGAATTCTCTGAGCTATGCGATTCTAACATGTACCTACCCGCCTCGAATAGCCTTTGCTATCTGCGGTAGGTACTATTTGTATTTTATAATGTGATAATAATAAAGTTCAAAATGGCATACCGCATAAGGTCCTGCTGGAGCCTGGCCTGTCTTCTCCCAGTTAAGATATGGAAGGTCAGGGATCACTTGAGGCTGACGTCTTTCTCGTTTATCGATTCTCTTTTCCTGATAAGCTTTACCTAAATCAAAAGAAACGTGTGATGAACGATTTGACATGTTTTCTGCTGTGCAATGCACCAGGCCATATCTGTACTGGGCCATATCTGTACTACATTTCGTAAGTGAAAATATTGTCATTTCCCTGAATTTATCAAATTCATTAATAATTCAACAGTGATGGAGGTTTGGATACCGGGTCTTTAAATCAGCATAGATTTTTACGATTTTATTTCCTAACTTCTCCTTCGTTTCTGTTTCGATTGAGAAGATATATCAAACACTCGAGACAGTGTTTCATCTGCTTTCCAAAAACCTCGAATTTCATCAAAAATTATCCGCCTCGCGCCATATTTTCAACTCTCTTCTCTGTGTTTGGAAATCGGATGAAACACTGCTCTCTCGTGTTTGATATGTTACTTGAAGATAGTTTTACGCGTTGCAAAAATGTCTCAAATTTGTAATTGAAAGCTCATCCTAAGTGGATTTTCTTTGTAAGAAATAACTTGCAATTATTGCCCCCTTATCTGTTGTTGAAAATGACGTTTCAGTGCAAGAGGCAAGCAAAGTTGTGGCAAGCTACGTACAACAACAAACAAACAAACAGTCATAATTATGTCAATGAGTATTGCTTCTAATCACTGAACCATATGGTTCTAACAAATCTCAATCGTATGTGCCCTTTCACTTATCAGTCATAGGTCAAATAGCCTGGGAAAGTAGGCAGGTTTTTGCATGTTTTTTCACGCTGATAAACAGGGCGAAAATCCGCCTGTGTTTGCATGCTATGCGTCAAAAAACTAACAGCTACCATACATATAATTGCAACAGCTTACCAAATATGGTTTGTTTCCCGTGTACCATTGCAACAGCTTACCAAATATGGTTTGTTCCTGTGTACCATTGCAACAGCTTACCTAATATGGTTTGTTCCCGTGTACCATTGCAACAGCTTACCAAATATGGTTTGTTCCCGTGTACCATTGCAACAGCTTACCTAATATGGTTTGTTCCCGTGTACCATTGCAACAGCTTACCTAATATGGTTTGTTCCCGTGTACCATTGCAACAGTTTATCTGATATGGTTTGTTCCCGTGTACTATTGCAACAGTTTACCTAATATGGTTTGTTCCCGTGTTACCATTGCAACAGCTTACCTAATATGGTTTGTTCCCATGTGGACATCCTATATCTAGGGTCAAATTTGTCGTCAGCAAAGAGGTGAACATCATCTACTCCGCCTTCCTCTTCAAGCGTTTCATCCTCATCAGTGTTATCGGACTCCGCCTGTTTTAAGTTGAGATATAGATAAATTTAGTAATTTACACTGTTGCATTCAGTGTAGCGAATGGATAGCAAAAAAGACGGTAAACTGCTACGAAAGTAACGACCCACGCAACTAACAACAAATATTTCGTGTTTGTTGATAAACCAATCCTACCAATAAACCGCCGGCCACACCCGATAACATCATCAAACGTAATTTGTTTTCATTAAGGCAGTACATTCCGTGTACCAAAGTACTGGACATTCAGGTCGAAAAAGGACTGAACGAATCGCGCAAGAAGCAAATAACAACATGGATCCGTAATAATTTTCCATCGACAAACACACCACATTTCAGCGTGTTATTATGTTTGGTACGCTTATCAAAATGGATTTGCCCTTACACCTTTTAGCTTCCCGAGACGTAGTACCCCCCCCCCCCCCCCCCCTCCCCTTTCATATCCCATCCCAATGGGAATAACGATAATACAAGGCTACGTCATCAAAGTTACAGCCAATCAACCTGCTCTGCCTCCTTGGCTTGTTCAGCTTCTCGTTCTTCTTTGGAGATCGGCTCAATTTTCCAGTGCTCCTCCTGTGAGGAAAGAAGAACGTACATCATAACCTTACTTACTTACACCACAGAACGCCAAACTTTGAGAGAATTATAGTAAAAGTCGTGTATACAACTGTGAATTGCATTACACTGCTGGCTGCGAATCAATGAACGTCACGTGAATGGTGGAATCCAGATATAACGAAGTGCCAAGGGACCGGGAAAATGTGTTCGTTATAATTGGGGCTCGTTATAAACGAAACCCCGTTATAACGAATTTGTGGAAAAACAACCAAAATTTTCGTTATATCGGAGTTTGGTTTATAATTAATTGGTCTTAAAATTAAATAGTGTTACGTTGCACCACTCAGCAGAGGACAAAGCGGCCTAGATGTCACTATAGTGCTCTCTGGCAGCATATAATGAGCTGTGGACAGCAATTCCATCTCTGTTGATCTGTTTCGCATTCAATTAACTTCAGACGCGTGATGACATTTACTCGTTATATCAGGGTAATTTTAAGTTTGGGCTTCTGGATTGTGGTCGAAACACCCGACGGACCCTAAAAGAAAAGAGGGTATATGGTCGTCATAACGGGGATTTCATTATACCGGGGTAATATTCCATACATTTTAATGCATGTAACTTTGGCCAAACTGTTGAACATCGTTCGTTATACTGAGGACTTCGTTATAAAGGGCTTCATTACATCGGGGTTCCACTGTAATACAAATCATAAATAACTTATTTTCTATCATGAAATATCCCACAGAAAACTCGCGCCGTGTTTCTATAGCACTGCAAAAACGTGGACAAACTGAAGAGTGTTTCTTTGAGTTATTTTCTAAAGCAATAGGAAACATTTTGTCTGTTTCCAAAGAAAACTCGAAACAGCTGTAAAACACTGAATAGCGGCTCGCGTTTTCGAAGCATTTGTGGATTTTCCAGCAATAGCTCCAGGAGCAAGAATAGTTTACCTGTCCAAATATACCAATATGGCGGCCCTCTATGTCCCACAATGCAACAGCACAGTCGCTGGATGCTGTGAGTACCAGCAGCCTCTCTGAGCGTGTAAACAGTTGAATGCTGTTGATGGTGTCTGTGTGTGGCTGAAACTGTTTGAGGAGGGCTGGAACGAGAAGAGTATAGAACAGTAAGTCGCATGTGCAAGCTTTGTGCTAAACGCCGATATCATAACTTATAATATACTCAACAAAATATGCAGCTTCTGATTGGTCAATGACGAATGCATAAATAGGTTATAGAGTGCAATACGGAATTGCGATAAACGGTACCGGACAAGAAGAGACGTTTTTGCCGCTTAATGGCATTGAAATAAGCTTTCAAGTTAATGGTTAATTGTTTTCTAAACTATAGTACTGTAATTATTTCAAAAAGTTCACACTTGGTTTGCCTGCGCATTCAAATAAAACATGTGAGCACTTTGGAAACTAGTGAAGCGTTTCGTGTGCAGAGTAGCGTGATGGCCGCAGCAAAATTTTGTTGAGAATATTATAAACAAAAAATCGTATGAACTGCTCGTGCAATTAGTGATTTATGGTCACTCGTGATGTTTTGAAAGTTCTCAAATTGCACTCGCCTAAAGGCTCGTGCAATTTTGAGAACTTTCAAAACATCACTCGTGCCCATAAATCACGAATTGCACTCGCGCTCATACGATTTCCTATACTTATTATTCAACAAATCGTAACACTGTCCAAATATGGTCAAGAAGCCATGTTATCTGTTATCCGTACTTGGCAGACGTCCTCCGGTATACTCCGGTATACTGTATGTAGTTTGCCATATTTGGAAGTGCACTCAAGAAGACTGAGTTTGAGAGAACTTTAAGGACATTTTAATGCAATTATTTCGCAACTCGTTGACAATTTGTTGAATAATAAAACATTTATCTTGCTCGATCTTGCGGAATATCGTCTGATTTTAGCCAACTCGACCTTCGACCTCGTCGGCTAGGTACATGTATCCGGCGATATTCCGCGCGATTTCGCAGGATAATTGCTAAATAACTATAATGCATGGAAATAAATACCTAATACTTGAAAATAAATGTTTTTTTCGCGGCATCAAATTTTCATCAGTTTTTCGGGAATAACGCGAACATTTCCCGTAATAAAATACATGTATGTACATTTTCCTAGAAAGTCCGCCCTTCCTGTATTATCAGTCACAAAATCTCAAATACTTACGTGGAGGGCTGTCATTGTCAGTCATACATGCAATACAATATTCAGAGATGTCCCAAACTTTGATAACTCCATCCGCATCACCAGTTACAAGGTACGAGTTGGTGTCATCAACAGTCATGGTTAGAAATCCAGCTAAGATAGATCATAGTAAATACATCATTAATAATTTAATAACATAGAGGGAAAAATTACTAAATTCTTCTTAATTTTGGTTTGCCCAGGGCAAAATTACCGAAGATCGCCCGAGGACTTCCGAAGTGTGCAAAGTTCACCCGAAGACTTCCGTAGATTTCGACGATCCGAACCCAAGATTTTCGAAAATCACCCGAAGTCCTCCGAATATTTTCACGTGATCGGAAGGTCAGCAAATATTACCTTTATCACACTAATTTTGCCCTTTATGTTATTAACAAGTAGTCGCATGATTCCTCGTAAAATTAAAGTTGTGTTTTCACAATTTGCAAATTGCCCTCGTCGCGACTTGGGCAATTTCTGAAAACACGAGTGATATTAATCCTCAATTCTATTCGGCCCTATACATATTGTGATATACAGTCGAACCCCTATTAAGCGGCCACCTATTAAGCGGCCACCTATTAAGCGGCCACCTATTAAGCGGCCAACTAACAAAGTCCCAATATCAGTACAATACTGTAAATAAAACCCCTATTAAGCGGCCAACCCATATTAAGCCGCCACTTGCCATTTCCCCGAGGGTGGCCGCTTAATAGGGGTTCGACTGTACCATTAACTGTGCACTTTTAAAAATGCAAAATAAATACAAAGCAACTGTATTTAGAGCAGTTTTCAACTGAGTGTCGTATAACCAAAGCCAAAGCAACCACAATGAATCACAAAACAACACAACGAGCCAATGAAAATTCCAAGCAAATACACGTAACCGGCTTTTAGAACGGGGAATCGCGTGTGACCAAGTTGCCATTGGTTTTGGTTTTGCATCTGATTGGTTGAGTAGGTGGCGCGAATTTTTTCTCATCCTTGCTCCGAGGGATTTTCACCGGATACTCCGGGTTTCCTCTCTCCACAAAAACCAACATTTCTCAATTCCAATTCAATTGGAATCCGAGAGCCACGGGTTTGTCAGTCGGAAGACTGTTAAGTGTCGTAGCAAGTTTGTCTATCTGGTTTTTTTTTAGTCAGTAGTTTTGTTTTCAGTACAACGTTCGCCCATTTGACAATTGTCAGGAAGAATGCTGATGTCGAGAAACAAGTAGCCTGCGTCGCAGACGGACTTGACCGCCGGTAATGTCCGTCTGCGAATTAGTGCACAAATCCTTGTTCTAGACCCCCAACGACGTAACGAAATACCGGAAGGGCCTTTCGAAATCCCCTTTATTCTGATTGGCTATGGTAAAAAGGGTGACAGGCCTGTTCGAAGTTCGTGACATTTGCCGTTCTCTATTGAATTCGGTCTTCTGACCTACTTTGCCCTTCAAGAGTGTTTCTAACGGGCACGATATGTTGTATTATGAGGAGGATTTTGAAGTAGAATAGCTATAGAGCCATCGACTGTGTTCACTCTAGCAAATTTTAAGAGGTCACGTTTGGTCTCCTGTCGAGCAAACAGATATTTACAACGCGTTAGTTTAGACAACAAACACTCGGCAAACCGAACAAGGTAGTTCCCATTTAGAACCTGCTGAATAGTTTCTGGGTCTTCCAAGTCCGTGATAGCATGCAATCGCCAGTATACCCATATTGTTGAAATATATAAACTTGGTCCTCCATCAGCGATCATAAAGGTGAAATCACAACAATAACACTCGATCATATATCAGCGACTGCGACAATCGGGAGACACTGAAAGATCAACGACTTTCCAAAACCTGTGGATAAATTGATAAACACGTTTTCCCCTGGAAGAAAGATTTGATCGCTTCTCGTTGTTCTGGGAGTAGCTCCGTTAATTCAAACTGAACTTTCTCTAACCGCTTCGAAAGCTGCATTATATCTTCAGTGATTTTTTTAATACTGTACTATTTTTAGGCTCGCTTTCCGCTAGCTTCCGGTCCTAGCTCGCGTGAAATTCCCTTAGCCAATCACAACCAAATCATAGCTAATTGAACAATAGCTTTATGTAAAGGCCAATCACAGACAAGTACTCAGATCCTGGTACGTCGTTGGGGGTCTAGAACAAGGATTTGTGCACTAATTCGCAGACGGACATTACCGGAGGTCAAGTCCGTCTGCGACGCAGGCTAAGAAACAAGGTGTCAGTGAAAATTCCGGGCACTTTAATTTGAATAAGCACTTCATAGGCAAACAGTCAAAACAACTTCATTTAAAGAGGACCTATGATCAATGCGAAAATTGATTATTATCTGTTACTTACCATGCTGATGTGCTAAAAATTGCCCGACACACATCGATTTATGCGTATTCCAAAATCGGACCTGTAAGAAAATAACAAAGCAAAATGTTTGTGGAAAAAAATATCAAAAGGTGTAAGGCATTCTCGTGTTCCGTTCACAACAAAGCTTCAATTAAGACCAAAGAGTTGTTCATGACGAAGTTATTGGTGAAAAGGGGACTTTGTAATGTATGCGTTCGCCGTGTTCGTCTTTACTTCAATTTCACATTTTTTTATAAAAAGGCTTACTGGGCATAAAAGTCGATTAATCAACTAAAAATAATGGTTTTGTTAATTAGAACACGCGTACGCTCACTCTAGCCTGCGTGCAGACGTCTCCTATTTCCTTAAGGAAATAGGAGACGTCTGCGCAAATCAAACGCATTTTCATTTGAATGATTTCGCACGAAGACTCCTTTTGAAAGAAGGGCAAAAACGCCGTATTATCCAAAGGAAAGCAGTCTGGAGACGCGACAATTTGCAAGTACTTTGTCATCGTTGATATTAACAACATGCCAAAAGAACAGCTTTATAGAATTAGCGGTTCAGAGTTTACAATTTTGATGACGTCAGTTGCAAACAACCTATAAGGAATGTGGACTAATTAAAATAACTTATAGGTTGACATTGGGGCTCAGATGGATGTGTTTAGTCATAGCCTCATTTTAGAGTAAACATTATTTTTAATTTTGCACATACTAACGAGGCTAAGGGGGCTGATTAGCATGAATATAAAATAATAATTAATCGGTCGCCATTTATGAATAAGGTCTATAGAGATATAACTGAATGACCACCGGGCTTGTAACTTAGTACTGTACGTGTGGCACTAACTTGTTGTGGGTCCTAATTTTTGCAAAAAATATTCCCGCAAAAAATTATTCCGCAAAAATTGTACTCTTGAAATTCTAAATATCATACATCGTCCGAATGTTCATCAAGTCATAGACCTTATTCATAAATGGCGGTGGATTAATTATTCCTTTATATTCATGCTAATCAGCCTCCCTAGCCTCATTTTAGAGTAAAAATTATTTTGAATCTTGCACATTCTAACGAGGCTAGGGGGGCTGATTAGCATGAATATAAAAGAATAATTAATCGGCTGCCATTTATGAATAAGGTCTATACTGCATTGTTATCGTTGCTTCCACCATTATCAATAAAACACATCAGGACAGGATGTTACTGTAACAGACTAATAGTTAAACCCTTATTAACGTGTTTTTAAAGTGTTGTCATAAAGCAAACAGTGTTACGTTGTATTACGAACATATTGAACATGAAATTACAATAGCCCTTTTCACGGTTTACTTGTGATATTTGCATAACAATACAGTTGAACATAGAAGCGAGGCAATATCGGGCACAAACTACAAAACATCGTGCTTTTCTTGAGCTTCTTAAACCATTTTAATATAAAAACAGTTTTAAAATATAGAAGAACTACAATTCTTTTAGTTTACGTTGTTTTTAGAAAAAATTGTAAAACAACTTTTTCTCATAAAGAGTAGATTCGCATAAGCAACAGCGAGATCGTTTTACGATATTTACGGCAAACTTTAACCAAAATAGTTGTATATTTAGTTCTTCTCCGTTTTAAAACTATTTTTATACTAACATAGTTCAAGGAACTCAAGAAAATCACGATGTTTTACAGCTTGTGCCCGAAATTGCCTCGCTTCTATGTTTAACTGTATTGTTATGCAAATATTTCAGGTTAACCAGTCTCTGCCATTCGCAAAAATTAGATCCCGCAAGACACAAATAATCGCCAATCCGTAAAATTAAACTCCCGCAAACATTAAGTACCACAGTAAATCTACTTAGCCACCTTGTGAGCCCCACCCCTTCCTCCATCTCTCTCGGGTTAATTGTAAACATTCTTACCCATCCACTGGCATTACACGACACCAAATTAGCTCCTGCACTGGAAGCTGACATGGGCCTTTCATTCAGAAATATGAGTTTAGTCACAGCATAACCAAAATCATCCTGTTTAAAAGAACAAAATCAACAGATTAGAAGCCTCTCGTGTAACATACCGTTGCCTTTAATTGGCTCAGAAGCAGACATCGATCAATCTACTTTTTACAAGAACTGCATGCTATTAACTAGTTCTCATCTCATTCTGATCTCATTAACTAGTTTTACCTCAGGGCTCTTCTTCTAACTAGTAAATAGTGTAGTAAGTAGTGCAGTGTTTAAGTATAAAATGTAAGTAGTGTAGTGTAACTAATGCATTGCAAGTATTGTTAGTAATTAAAGTAGTGTAACTAATGTAACTAAGTAGCGTTTTGTAAGATTATAGGATTAGCGTATTAGTTTTTGTAAATATAAAACAACAACAACAAACATACCGTTGCCGTAACAATGTTGCGTTAAAAGTCTAACATGTAATGGATTAAAAATCGTCTTTAAATTATCTTGTGTAACAGGTTGATAGATAAACTGAAGGAATGTATGTGTGACTTTGTATATAAAATTTGCTAAACGTTTAATCCATATCACCTGTTCACTGCGTGACTGCTCTGACGTAACAGATGTCGCAGAGGTTAAGCGGTCCGCAGCTTGAGGCGGTTTTAGAAATGATTCTGTTTCCACTGAACGATGAAGAGGACTAATTTGGTCCAGCTACAAGACAAATACATGCATAAACAGTTGTAGACTTGATAAGAAAAAAATGACTGTTATGTGCTTAGGATTGGAACAAAGGTTTGTTTATTCTTTGTTTTCATCTGACGTCATCAAAATTCTAAACTGTTAATTCTACAAAGCTATTCTTTTCACATATTCTAGACTGCCACAAAAACGGGTATTTTATGTTATTTTTAAAATTTCAGACGTGATAATAATGTATAAGTGATATCTAAATAATTTGAAGTGAAAGCTAATGATATTGATGGTGGAATCTACTCTACTTCTTGTACAGTTTTATGGCCGCCATATTTGAGTTCCAATATATATTCTGGACAAAACGTTTCTTTCTGCCTGCTCTATAGCCTGTTAACTTTCTGATGTTGTTCATGCAAGCACACAATATTTGCATCATTGATGAAAACAAGCAATAGTAGCTTTTGTGAAGAAGCGACCCTCCAAAAGTAGCGATATAATTTCATGGTTCTCAGTAAGTCCCGAAAGTAGCGATCCCCGAAAGAAACGACCGTCCAAAAGTAAAGATAAAATTTCATGGTTCTTAGTAAATCCCGAAAGTGGCGAAAAATTTCAAGTTAGTAAATCCTGAAAATAGCGACCCCCGAAAGAAACGTAAAGAAACAATGGAAATAAGAGACACAACAAACTACGTTCCTTATTCTAAGGACATTTGTTATGATTTAAATTCTTACCAATACGTTTTATCCTCGACAGTTTCATCTCCATATATATGAAAATGAATTTTTATTCGAAACATTTTAATTTATTATCTTATTTTAGATCGTAGCACATAAGGTACATGTTTTAGCAACTCAAAAGTACCGATGGCAGCTAAATCCGAAAGTAACGAGGGTCATTACTTTTGGAACTTTACGATAATTTATTACTTACTGTTTTTCTCGATCTTCTAGAAGAACGTGTAGGTTTTCTTTTAGCGTGCGATGAAAGATGTCTGAATGCTTGTTCTGAATTCAAATTCCAGAGTACAATTTCACCATCATAGCTTGCTGTGGCCAGAGTTGTTGGAGGACAAAACGCTTCAGACAGCACGTCATCTTGGTGTTCCTAGTGAATATAAACAAAAGCCCGTGAAAATTGAACAAAATTCTCGAATCTGATTGGCTATCAAGGGGATTGTTACGTAATGAACGTCCCTAACGCCCTAACTTTTTCCGGTTTCTAATGTTTGCGTATTTTCAAAAAAAATAATTCCCGCAAAAAATAATTCCCTTCTAAAAAAAAAATCCGCCACAAATTCCGTTCTTGAAATTATCAGTATCACCCATTGGTACCTAAAACGATCGGCACATGATCTCGCACACATGTGAAAACATTTTATAACCTGGAATCGCAAAAATCAGTTTCGCCAAATCGCAAAAATTCGCCAATCCGCAAAATTAAACTACCACAAAAATGTATTGCCACATGGTAAGCATACACCCTGCTGCAGAACTATCGTGTTATACCAACTATGGCCATTTTAAATCATAAAACTTTTTTTTACCAGTCTTCCTTTCCACTCTGACGGGTAGACATAGAAGGAGTTCAGTTGACTGTCTCGGAACACAGAGACGGTCCTGCAAGTATACAAGTGTAGTTCAATGTGAGATGCCGCTGGAAGCATTGCAGCTTCGTGATAACAATACAACTTTAAACAAATTAATATGCAGATTGGCCCAAGTTGGAAAACTCAGCAACAAAGCAAACATATACTGTAAAATTGCGAAATTAACAACCTCTAAGCTCTGAATACAGCGCATCCCCTCCCTACCCCCCAAAAAGCAATAAACGTCCATGGTTATGGTAAATCGCAAAAGTTACAACCCCCTAATTACCTCTTCGCTGTAGCATGAAGCCACTAAGAGGACCCCACTGGGTGAGATGATCGCAGATTACCCGCCCTAACTATTTAGTCCAGTCAATCTACGGTACATTAGTTCCGTAACCTTGAACAAATTGCAACATAATTAATTTTTGCGCTAAATTATTCCACATATGCCCAGAAACTTTATATTAAAAATCGACAAAAATCGACGTGGGGGAAAACGGTTAAATTTGCTATTTTTCTAAATGAAAGGTTTGCATAAATTAAAAATTGCCGCCAAGCGGTATATTTAAAACAGATACGACAGGGTTCATAATAAATAGCTGAAACAATAAGCGTAATTAGAAAACAATATAATTGTACGTGTACGTTTCTCGATCTGAACAACTTTTTATCTCATATCAAGAATTGCAATGAGAACACGAGAAGATGTTATACCCTATTCAGACCAGGGGGGTGGGGGGTGGATCTGCCCGCAGAGACTTTGACCGTTAATAACTTTTTAATATTGAAGTAAGACGCCAAACGCTTCGACTTTACCTAAAATTTATCTGGGAACAATTTGGTATGACATGTCGTTGTTCACGGAACTCGCTGTTACCATGGCAACCATATTTTGACAGGCATATTTTCCAAATTTGGAATTTTCGTGTTTTTTAAGGACGAAAATAACTTTTTGGCAATAACCTTTACCTGTTTTAATCATGTTAGCATTCTTTTATTGGTTTTGTCTACTTATGATTGATTTTTGGTGGATTTCTGACGTTTTGGAAAAAGAAAGAAGAAGAAGAAATCCAAGATGGCAGCTGTTCGGAATGATGACGTAATTTCATGACGTCATTATATCGTGAACCATACGTCAAAAGAAACATTGTTCGACGTACTATATATCCTCCAAGTTTCGTTGTCGTAGTTTCAATAATCTTGGAGAAATGGAGGGGGGAGTCCTCCAGGTTAAAATTAAGAGCCGTTCAGGTACTCTAAAACAAGTATATTCGGTAGCGAATTTGCAGAATCATTTTTCTAGCTTGAAGCTCAGAAGTATAGAGTAGGTTTTGGATGAGAAAAATTCTGGCCCAGTACACGTGTTAGCAAGATTGAATGATGGATTTTAAAACAACAAAGCTCCTTCACTGTACTTGCTACATGTAGTTTATGCATCAAGATGATTATTACTCAAACGAAGACACAAGTGCATTGTTGCATTGGACAAACAGAAGTGCTAAGCTTAACGATCTTCGCCTGAAGAACTTTCACGCAGAAAGTGATGCCGACCTCCTAATTGTCCAGACAGCAGTGGATTCGGCTACAAAATGTGCAACTACAGGTTATCGGAGAGGACACTGACCTGCTGGTACTGCTGTGTCTACATGCTGATGTGAAATCGCACCCCCTTTTCTTCAAATCAGAAGGAAAACAAACAACATAGAAGAATTATATCAATTGACTGAAGAGTGTGATGAGTCCTGAGCTGTGCTTGTTATTGCCTTTTGTGCACGCTGTTTCAGGCTGTGATACCACTTCACGATTATGCGGGAATTGGAAAAGGAGCAGTACTTCGCAAGTTGAGAAGTGATTCATCCTTCAAGGAGATTGCATATATTTTCACCAAAGAATCGTCTAGAGAAGAAATCGTTGCCGCTGGTGAAAGAGCATTATGCTGCTTATATATGCATGGAGGTCCCCCTCTTAGATGCGATACGCTACATGCGTTCCTGTGAGATGGTAGCAACTAGCAGTACTACCGTCCAAGTCCAGAGTCTCCGTCCTACTGCAGCCGCTGCACGCTACCACAGCGCCCGAGGCTACTTACAAGTTCAACAGTAGATGGGAAAAAGAGAGAAATTAAATCCAGAACATTGGGGGATGGGTACGAGTTCAAGACCGCTTTGAAGTACGGACGACTGATCTGCCTCCAGCTCCCTAGAATCTATTGAAAATTGTCTGGTGCATGCACCTGTAAACAAGGATCCGACAGTAGAAGGTGCAGTTGTAGAAAATTTGATATTCCATGCTCATTTGCATGTAGCGAGTACAGAGGTGTCAGCTGTACTACTGAACTCAGACGCAAAAATTTCGACTTCTGAGGACAGTAACTGTAATGAACAAAGCTAGTAGAATGTCAGAAGAGATACTACTTGTTAGCATATGTGTGAAATGGTATTACTATAGTCCGCCGATAGCCTTTTAAGTCAGTGTCATTTTGTAAATGTTGTTTGAAGACCATTAAATTGAAAAACACTCAGTCAGATATGTTTGTTTTTGTGATGATTAAGAGGCTGTCCGCGTAAGAACGGATAAGGCAAATTTCGGCCCTTCACCGATTTGCCTAATATTTTCAGTGACAGTTGACCATTATATCCCATCAACAAATATCACATTTATTTGGATCAATTCCTTCTTTTTCATTTTTTGCGAGGCCATTTTCAACATAACCTCAAAATTATGCAAATTAGCTTCGAGGACTCTACAATTTAGCTATAAATGTCGGGCGCTACCAAAGCCCAATTTATTGTCCAAACCCGCTGAATATTTTATATATTCAAGTTTCATCTTTCATCAACAGTTTAAAGGTTTAATAATTGTATTTTATAAAATTTTAACTGAGTTATGAATTTTCTAAGATACCTTTTCTCGAACCCCGGAATTTGCGAAACGTGACATACCTATAATTGAAAATTATTTTCTCTTATGTGGGACCTGACCTAGAGTCAAATCTGTTATAACTCAAAAGTACTAACACCAATCTAATAAATTATAGAATAAAATTTGTGGGCACTTAAAACTGCGCGCCGTACAGAGCTCTGCGAATTTCCCAATTATTCGCCATTTTGATCGAAACCAAAGATAAGGCGGTCCGAACGATAGACCAATTTCTCAGCCGAAAACGCTTGGAGATACAATAATAACGGCTAAACGGCAGACCTATGCTCTGTAAATAAATATTATTCGTCGTTTTAGCTGTTGTTTCGGGAAAAATTTGGGTATTTTCAAAAGTAAACAGATAAATATTTCCTTGATATATGCAAATTAGCTGCATATTAAATTTCGTGTTGCGATGGGATTTCTTTATCTATTAGCTTCTATTCCACAAAACATTTTCCGTAAGAACTTTTACAAGTGTTCAAATTCTTATACGAATGACATCAGTTGTCCAGTCAGGTATTTTTCCTGTCGCTGCCAAGGGGGGAAAAAAATTGTTTCAGCCATTATGTGAAAGATTTTGAAAACTCGTTTGTGAGCTATTTTCATTTTCCACGATGCGGCAACACAGTGTTTGTTTTACAATTTCACTCTTTTAAATTAAATTAAATGAGAAATAGGGGTGGCGAATGGTAAATCCGAGACTTGCCGAGACGCCGATACCCTGGTTTAAAAGTCCGAGCCCGAGACGCAGTGATCCAAAACTCCGAGAAAATATAGTATACAAGAAGCTGCATTTGCGAGATTCAAAATTCGAGACTCCAAGATCGTCCTATTTCTGGCGAGCCCGAGATTTCGAGACGCTTTTTTTAAGCGCCGAGATTCCGAGACACGGCTTAAATTTGCCGAGATTCGTCATTTTTGATAGACCATTCGCCACCACTAGAAATGTGCGTCAGATTGTATATTTTGTCAGAACCCTCTCAGTCTATCCCGAGAACGTCCGTATATATTGCGCAAAATGTCTGATATTCCCTACAGTTGTTCTCTGCACGAAATATTACAGACTCCGTGTGGCTCTAGTAGGGACGAGGAGAATCCTGTTTCGCTCTCTGAGTGCAACTCGGATATTTCGGCGCATTTGGCGAGCTACCATTTATCGAAATTCGGTGATGTTACCGAAGCCGAGCTAATCTTGGCCAGAGCGGGTATTCGCGGTTTGTCGGCGACCCAGCTTGCGAGCATGACCATCTGCCCGAGGCACAGACATTTACTTGGAAGATTCTGGCGATCGAGCCCCGAAGTCCTGCCAATACCCTGGCCATACTGGGAAGAGTACAAGTGTGGCAGGAAGACATATCATAAACTTCCAAATGGCCGACGAAATAAGGATTTTTGTTTTTTGTGTCCCCAAATTAGTATGGGATTTTCCCAGGCTATAAGGCATTGACACGATAATAAAGTTGTCTATTCTATTCTATTAGCGAAAATGCTGCTGTTGGTTCACGTAAGTACCATTATCTTTGTGGTTCCAGTGATTTTTTTCGCCTTTGTCAATGTATTGTTTCATATAAGTTTTAATTTTCTAATTCAAACATTTCCACCATTTCCTTCTCACAATTCTGACACGCTATCCAGTTTCCTTTACATGTATATACAAAAAAAAATTAATATCAGTCATTGATAATTTTATGTCATACCAGTCGCCACTGAAAAGTTTGTTTCGCTATACTGTTTTTTACGATAATTAGTTTTATAACACGACTAAGACAGTAGAGAGGAGCAATAACTAAATTCAGCCAATCAGAATGCTTTATTGCCGGTCTGATATTTTCTAAGTATCGGACCGGGTAAAGTTTCGTGCATTGTTATGGTCTAATTTCCACAGCTATTTTGTAAGCACAAATGTGTCATATATCTTTTATTAACCAAGCTTGCTCAGGGGCGTACTGGGAGAATATCGGCCGTCGGTATGGACCTCGCTGCGCTCGATCGTTAATACTGTCAAGGCCTAGGACCGATCGATATTCTCCCAGTATAGATTGCAAAACAGTCTCACTTTCTTCTCTCGAGATATAGATTCGTGACGCGAGAATCGAGAGGCGAGCGCCGATAATGCACGCACGAGCCTCGCGAACCCGCAGGCGTAGGAGGGGTGGCGGGGAGGGGACCTGCTGAAACAAATCTTGCGACATTTTGAAGTGCAATTTAAATCAAGAGATAGGAAAAAGACCTGATTGAACAACTGATGTCATTCATACAAGAATGTGAATGCTTTAATTGAACTAGAATCAGCTGTAGAATGGTATGAAATGAACAAGTGAATCATGCAAAACAAACACTGCGTTATAAATAGAAATGGCTCATAAACTAAAGGAAAGCTTTCACATAATGGCTAAAATAAATTATTCCCCAGGTAAGAAACAATTCTTTGTCTTGAAAGATACCGGAAAAAGACCTAACTGATCAACTGAAGTTATTTAGTATTCGTACAAGAATTTGAATTCAAGAATATGAAATGAACAACTGTGTCCGGCTAGCAAAACAAACACTGCGGGAAATCAAAATATAGTTCACAATCTGAAAAAAGCGCTTTGACATAGAGGCTGAAAAAAATTTTACTCCACATAAAAATCAATTCTTTCTCTTGGAAAATATTCTCAAGAGTCTCTCAAGGAAAATGTTTTGTGGAATAGATAAAGAAATCCCATCGCAACACGAAATTTAATATGCAGCTAATTTGCATATATCAATTGAAAGGAAATATTTATCGCTGTTTACTTTTGAAAATACCCCGATTTTTTCCGAAACAACAGCTAAAACAACGAATAATATTTATTTGCAAGGCATATGTCTGCCGTTTAGCGGTTATTATTGTATCTCCAAGCGTTTTCAGCTGAGAAATTGGTCTATCGTTCGGACCGCCTTATCTTTGGTTTCGATCAAAATGGCGAATAATTGGGAAATTCGCAGAGCTCTGTACGGCGCGCAGTTTTAAGTGCCCACAAATTTTATTCTATAATTTATTAGATTGGTGTTAGTACTTTTGAGTTATAACAGATTTGACTCTAGGTCAGGTCCCACATAAGAGAAAATAATTTTCAACTATAGGTATGTCACATTTCGCAAATTCCGGGGTTCGAGAGAAGGTATCTTAGAAAATTCATAACTCAGTTAAAATTTTATAAAATACAATTATTAAACCTTTAAACTGTTGATGAAAGATGAAACTTGAATATATAAAATATTCAGCGGGTTTGGACAATAAATTGGGCTTTGGTAGCGCCCGACATTTATAGCTAAATTGTAGAGTCCTCAAAGCTAATTTGCATAATTTTGAGGTTATGTTGAAAATGGCCTCGCAAAAAATGAAAAAGAAGGAATTGATCCAAATAAATGTGATATTTGTTGATGGGATATAATGGGTAACTGTCACTGAAAATATTAGGCAAATCGGTGAAGGGCCGCAATTTGCCTTATCCGTTCTTACGCGGACAGCCTCTTAAATGTTTTTGTATGCTTTAGTTACCTTTTTAACATATATACTTCCACAACGATTTCCCAGCTTATTGTGTTTCAAGAAAGCTCAAAATTCTACCATTTTTAATTTATGCAAATTGACTATGAGCAAATAAGGAAATTAACCATTTCCCCTATGTATATTTTCCTAGATCTTTTTGTATGTTGGTAAGGGTTACTTAAAGAGTTATTTGGCGCATACAGACTTTCGTTGGAAGTTGTTATAATTCCAGAAAACACAAACATACCAACATTTTGAAATTATGCAAATTAGTTATACGTAAATTTAAAAATAGGCCCGCGAGGCGTGCTCATGGCTACTGCATTTTTTACTCAGAGAATGCGCATACATGTAGCCCATGAGCCGATTAAACGAAATGGGTTAGGGACTCTCACGATTTCAATCAGTAAGTTATATTTTTCTCTACCCAGCAGTCATGAATCCACATCATCCCTTTATAACATGTATACTAGACATACTAGATATAAACATTTCCACGCCAATGGCTTTCGTTAACTCTCACCAGACCTCTCAATTGATAATATAGGTCAAGACTTCGTTCTCCGAGTTGTCGCCGTTGAGGATAGTGCAGCAACTTTGTTGGTTTTGTTATTTTTTTCTTTGGTGTATTGCATTTGATAACCCTAGCCCTAAGGCAACATCTCTTGCTTTGGCTAACCACACTAAAATAATCAGGCCCGTAGGGCGAGGGATGCGACAGGTGCGTCCGTGGACCGATGGCTGAAAATAAAGTGAATGAAAAGCTCTAATTCGCTAACTGGTGTAGTCTGGAAATGAAGCCTGAATCAACGAAGATAACATCGAAGGTCCGCCATTTGTAGATTTGCTGGGTGACATATTAAATTTTGGACCAGATCTTGAGATTCTATAAGCTGAATTTAACGTTAACGATAAATTCGACCTAAAACCCTCATACGGAATTTTAATCCCCAGGCTCTATCAAAATGAGAGAAGACTGGGTACCCCAATAATGAACTGCAAAAGGGCTCAGCATGTGTGTCAATATTGGATAAAATGGACCGAACAGAGCCAGAGGTCACAGAAGAGCGAAATAGAAAGGCCGCAGCAAAATCCTGTCAATCGATAGATACATTTGTCCGTAAATTGTAAATTACATGTCACATAAAGTTTCTTGCAATTGTTTGTCATTAATCCATTTTGAATTTAAAAAGTGCAAGAAATTTTTATGTTTATACGTTTGCTTTTTGCTGCCTGGTTTCATATCAAAACGCACGAAATGCGAAATACAGTCGAACCTCTCCACAACGGCCACCTTGGGGACAGAGGTAAGTGGCCGTTGTAGAGAGGTGGCCGTTATGGGGAGGTAGGGGTGTAATATGACACCATTTGTTTTTTTGGGGGGACAACATTTTTATTTAAAAATGCTTATTATAGCATATGAATACGTAACACAATCAAAATGTATCAATAAAACAGAAACCAAAATGATGTTCAGAACAGGAATGTTAACAAAACAAAGCTAGTAAAGTACAGTGAGTACATCAGTTTGTACATCGTTTACTTTCTCTTTCGTGAAATTAAGTTGTCAAGGATTGTTTGCTTGAGTGAGTGGCTGCGAGGTTCTATTTTAATGTGACTTACTGTGCCACCAGGCATTTTTTTTTTCAATTTCGCAATGCAATTTAAACACAGAGCCTTATCAGCTGTACTCGATTTACGACTGAAATAAAAATACAGTACTGTAAAAGCGTAAAAAAAATGGAAAATAGAAAAAAATGGGGGCCTTGTACTTTCTAGTATTGTGTGATTCTTCCATCAGTGGCTAAACACGTGCCGCAATATAAGATACTGTATTGCCCGACGATGCGTGGTACAGATGAAGTTGCGTGACCTTTTATTACTGTACGCCAAAAAAGATAGGGTTTTAATGGCCGTTGCCGTTGTGGAGAGGTGGCCGTTGTAGAGAGGTTAAAACAAGAGTGAATGTATGGACTGTCCGCCGGGACAAAAGAAAGTGGCCGTTGTGGAGATGTGGTCGTTGTGGAGAGGTGGCCGTTAGTAGAGGTTCGACTGTATCAAAAATTTCCCGGCGGTACCCCCCTACAAACTCGGGAGGCACTCGAAAGTTAGTACGCGCAAGGAAAAGGAGACATCTGCACGCAGGCTATCCCCTCCCCTTTCGCACTTATTACGGACAGTTTTGTTTGTCCCGACGAAAAGCTCATATATTTTATCTTACATTACAACGGTCACTTTTCCGCTCTCATACAAAGTTAACCTCGCTTATCTGTGCACTGTATATTGTCATGACATGTTTGACCACTGTCTTGCTCACTGTGCTGCGTGGCAGGCGTAACACAAAAGTTTCACTTCCTTGGTCTTTTACTGCAGTCATTAGACGTTGCTTAATACGGACAATTGTTCGTGTCCGTCTTATCCGGGTTCCACTGTACATACGAGGCGTTTCAATCACAGTCAAAACAAAGGGATTTGACTTCACGAAACTGAAAAAAAAACCTGCCAAAAAAAACCCTGCAAACTGTCAAAGCTATTTGCCTTTATCTCTGTAATTGTGTAATAACCTGACCAATTACACGCCGCGAAATTATTGACATATTATAAATAGACGACGAATTATTACACAAGAATCCATCAAACTGAACAGTTCTCATCTTGACTCTGCTCATATCCTAGCTAACTGAACTGGGTAATTACAGTACACTGCACGATTCACGTTTAACGTAACAAATTTATTAGGTCACTTTTAGCAACACTCTGCTCTCGTAAACTAGCTCGCCGACTTGTCAGTTGCGGACAACAAACTCTGTTCAGTTTATTTACCTTCATGTCATTTTGATCAGTACATCTAACAAGACTTAAAACCCAAGCTAATTTGAATACAATCACCCACTGTTTTCTTAAACAACGGAAACTGTGCTCAAATGAGATGATCTTATCTTTCATCTACAAACCAAGCAGATATAAAGTTCGTCTTTAATTTTAGAAGATATTTTCATATTAAAATCATTCCTCGTTTCGAAAAAAATTTAACACACTTAACAATAGTAGATCTAAAATCCATTTTCTAATATCATTTTGTCACGATGTCCAACGTCAGACTCCCGAAAGCGCGCAATCCAGCACGCGGCTTTGATCTTTGTCACAACAGCATTCGCAGCATTCATGCTGACATAACAAAATTCTCAAATCACTCATCACTCATACTCTTCTGATTGTCGTCATACTGTAATATCTTTGTTTACACAGCAGCATTCGCGCTGACATAACAGAATCTAAAAATAATTATATAATTCACTGTGTAAAACTCGCGCCGTGATTGGTTTAGAACTGTTATCTATTAGAGTACAGACGCACGAATGACGTCACGAAGCGGGAAAACGCGCGGGCGCCCTGCCTGCTCCAACAAATCCTTCGCTCAAAACAGAGAAATATTTTCGTCAAACTGGAAATATTCCGTAGGAAATTCAATGTTGTTCAATTGATACGAATTTTAAATCGGCTGTTCAAGCTTGGCTAGAACTTGGAGGAAAATATGATGGTCCTTTAGCTCATAATTTGTGAACAGAATCCGATAAATTTAGCGGGATTAAGCTTATCGTTCGCCGTTTATAAGCGACTTGCAACGGGATTTGGACTGGAATAATTCAGATTGTTTTTCCTCATATCAGGACGGAATAGAGGTTAGTCTCTAAATATTTGCTTTTCGAAACATTTGCTGAGTTGAGCTGTAGTTTATTTTAAGCCGTTTAGTTTTCACAAAGTTTTATTTGAGTGCATGAAAACACTGTGGCCTAAACTCGATGTTTGTTGACATAATTTTTATCGGCTTATTTAGCGTACATTCAAGTGAAAATCCGAAGCGAATATCTCCAAAATTATATAAAACAAATAGATTCCATGTTGCCGTGGGTCTGTTCAGTAATAGATCACAGAAGACGTCAAAATGTGGTAAGAACATCAGTGACCTTGCGGCGAACCACAACATATCAATCACGTAGAAACCGAAAACCTCTGTTGTTGCTGTGAAATTTTGCATTCAACTCCTCGACAATCTTTTAAAACCAGTACTTTCTAAAGTTTTTACTCTCCTGCCTTCGTGGTATGATACACAAACTGATTAACTAGATATTTCTTCTTCTCGGACTGAAATTTTAAACGACTTGCATGTTTCTTGCCGCTTTTCCCGACTGTCACTGTCACTTTTTAGCGCAAACTTGTACCCGATCGGACGTGCACTGTTCACTGCTTGTAAAGCAAATTGTGCTACTCAAACATCAGTATAGGTGCTGCTAGCAGGTAAAATTTTGGACCGGTACAAGTTGTACGGACCGAGGCAAGCGAATAATCATCGCTGTAACCTTGAGATTAATGTGTGTGAATTGACGAATCTGTCAGTTTTGACGCTTGACAAAATTTTGTCCTGCTCTGGGGCAGGATGACGGCGCCTTTGAAGTTTGGTAAGGCTTGACAAAATTTTGGTAGGAAAAAAATCGCCGTTCGCACTTGTGAAACGGAACTGATGACAGATATTTTTGCAAAACAAACAAAAATTCGCCTAGTGCGGCCGGGCCCTAATCAAACAATTGAATTGTACGAAGGACTCTAAAAGACCGGCGGTTACTCAACAAAAGCTTCAACAATGTGACTCAATCAAACGCGACCCTGTTCGTGCAGTTGTCAAAGAAATACACCTACGTAAATAAAAACATTTAAAAACAAACGTGTCTTTCATATTTATTTTGCAACGCAATTTCTCTCCATATAGCTCACTAAAGATGCCAATCTTCTTTTTAAGCATTGCACTTGACACCACTGTCAATGAAGCGAAACAATCGAACAATGCCATATCATGTTCAGTTATTCAAAGAATTGTTACAAAAATAAAGTGAATGAAATGCTCTAATTCGCTAACTGGTGTAGTCTGGAAATGAAGCCTGAATCAACGAAGATAACATCGAAGGTCCGCCATTTGTAGATTTGCTGGGTGACATATTAAAGTTTGGACCAGATCTTGAGATTCTATAAGCTGAATTTAACGTTAACGATAAATTCGACCTAAAACCCTCATACGGAATTTTAATCCCCAGGCTCTATCAAAATGAGAGAAGACTGGGTACCCCAATAATGAACTGCAAAAGGGCTCAGCATGTGTGTCAATATTGGATAAAATGGACCGAACAGAGCCAGAGGTCACAGAAGAGCGAAATAGAAAGGCCGCAGCAAAATCCTGTCAATCGATAGATACATTTGTCCGTAAATTGTAAATTACATGTCACATAAAGTTTCTTGCAATTGTTTGTCATTAATCCATTTTGAATTTAAAAAGTGCAAGAAATTTTTATGTTTATACGTTTGCTTTTTGCTGCCTGGTTTCATATCAAAACGCACGAAATGCGAAATACAGTCGAACCTCTCCACAACGGCCACCTTGGGGACAGAGGTAAGTGGCCGTTGTAGAGAGGTGGCCGTTATGGGGAGGTAGGGGTGTAATATGACACCATTTGTTTTTTTGGGGGGACAACATTTTTATTTAAAAATGCTTATTATAGCATATGAATACGTAACACAATCAAAATGTATCAATAAAACAGAAACCAAAATGATGTTCAGAACAGGAATGTTAACAAAACAAAGCTAGTAAAGTACAGTGAGTACATCAGTTTGTACATCGTTTACTTTCTCTTTCGTGAAATTAAGTTGTCAAGGGTTGTTTGCTTGAGTGAGTGGCTGCGAGGTTCTATTTTAATGTGACTTACTGTGTCACCAGGCATTTTTTTTTTTCAATTTCGCAATGCAATTTAAACACAGAGCCTTATCAGCTGTACTCGATTTACGACTGAAATAAAAATACAGTACTGTAAAAGCGTAAAAAAATGGAAAATAGAAAAAAATGGGGCCTTGTACTTTCTAGTATTGTGTGATTCTTCCATCAGTGGCTAAACACGTGCCGCAATATAAGATACTGTATTGCCCGACGATGCGTGGTACAGATGAAGTTGCGTGACCTTTTATTACTGTACGCCAAAAAAGATAGGGTTTTAATGGCCGTTGCCGTTGTGGAGAGGTGGCCGTTGTAGAGAGGTTAAAACAAGAGTGAATGTATGGACTGTCCGCCGGGACAAAAGAAAGTGGCCGTTGTGGAGATGTGGCCGTTGTGGAGAGGTGGCCGTTAGTAGAGGTTCGACTGTATCAAAAATTTCCCGGCGGTACCCCCCTACAAACTCGGGAGGCACTCGAAAGTTAGTACGCGCAAGGAAAAGGAGACATCTGCACGCAGGCTATCCCCTCCCCTTTCGCACTTATTACGGACAGTTTTGTTTGTCCCGACGAAAATCTCATATATTTTATCTTACATTACAACGGTCACTTTTCCGCTCTCATACAAAGTTAACCTCGCTTATCTGTGCACTGTATATTGTCATGACATGTTTGACAACTGTCTTGCTCACTGTGCTGCGTGGCAGGCGTAACACAAAAGTTTCACTTCCTTGGTCTTTTACTGCAGTCATTAGACGTTGCTTAATACGGACAATTGTTCGTGTCCGTCTTATCCGGGTTCCACTGTACATACGAGGCGTTTCAATCACAGTCAAAACAAAGGGATTTGACTTCACGAAACTGAAAAAAAAACCTGCCAAAAAACCCCCTGCAAACTGTCAAAGCTATTTGCCTTTATCTCTGTAATTGTGTAATAACCCGACCAATTACACGCCGCGAAATTATTGACATATTATAAATAGACGACGAATTATTACACAAGAATCCATCAAAGAATAGTTCTCATCTTGACTCTGCTCATATCCTAGCTAACTGAACTGGGTAATTACAGTACACTGCACGATTCACGTTTAACGTAACAAATTTATTAGGTCACTTTTAGCAACACTCTGCTCTCGTAAACTAGCTCGCCGACTTGTCAGTTGCGGACAACAAACTCTGTTCAGTTTATTTACCTTCATGTCATTTTGATCAGTACATCTAACAAGACTTAAAACCCAAGCTAATTTGAATACAATCACCCACTGTTTTCTTAAACAACGGAAACTGTGCTCAAATGAGATGATCTTATCTTTCGTCTACAAACCAAGCAGATATAAAGTTCGTCGTTAATTTTAGAAGATATTTTCATATTAAAATCATTCCTCGTTTCGAAAAAAATTTAACACACTTAACAATAGTAGATCTAAAATCCATTTTCTAATATCATTTTGTCACGATGTCCAACGTCAGACTCCCGAAAGCGCGGTGAATTAATTTTCTGCAATCCAGCACGCGGCTTTGATCATTCGCAGCATTCATGCTGACATAACAAAATTCTCAAATCACTCATCACTCATACTCTTCTGATTGTCGTCATACTGTAATATCTTTGTTTACACAGCAGCATTCGCGCTGACATAACAGAATCTAAAAATAATTATATAATTCACTGTGTAAAACTCGCGCCGTGATTGGTTTAGAACTGTTATCTATTAGAGTACAGACGCACGAATGACGTCACGAAGCGGGAAAACGCGCGGGCGCCCTGCCTGCTCCAACAAATCCTTCGCTCAAAACAGAGAAATATTTTCGTCAAACTGGAAATATTCCGTAGGAAATTCAATGTTGTTCAATTGATACGAATTTTAAATCGGCTGTTCAAGCTTGGCTAGAACTTGGAGGAAAATATGATGGTCCTTTAGCTCATAATTTGTGAACAGAATCCGATAAATTTAGCGGGATTAAGCTTATCGTTCGCCGTTTATAAGCGACTTGCAACGGGATTTGGACTGGAATAATTCAGATTGTTTTTCCTCATATCAGGACGGAATAGAGGTTAGTCTCTAAATATTTGCTTTTCGAAACATTTGCTGAGTTGAGCTGTAGTTTATTTTAAGCCGTTTAGTTTTCACAAAGTTTTATTTGAGTGCATGAAAACACTGTGGCCTAAACTCGATGTTTGTTGACATAATTTTTATCGGCTTATTTAGCGTACATTCAAGTGAAAATCCGAAGCGAATATCTCCAAAATTATATAAAACAAATAGATTCCATGTTGCCGTGGGTCTGTTCAGTAATAGATCACAGAAGACGTCAAAATGTGGTAAGAACATCAGTGACCTTGCGGCGAACCACAACATATCAATCACGTAGAAACCGAAAACCTCTGTTGTTGCTGTGAAATTTTGCATTCAACTCCTCGACAATCTTTTAAAACCAGTACTTTCTAAAGTTTTTACTCTCCTGCCTTCGTGGTATGATACACAAACTGATTAACTAGATATTTCTTCTTCTCGGACTGAAATTTTAAACGACTTGCATGTTTCTTGCCGCTTTTCCCGACTGTCACTGTCACTTTTTAGCGCAAACTTGTACCCGATCGGACGTGCACTGTTCACTGCTTGTAAAGCAAATTGTGCTACTCAAACATCAGTATAGGTGCTGCTAGCAGGTAAAATTTTGGACCGGTACAAGTTGTACGGACCGAGGCAAGCGAATAATCATCGCTGTAACCTTGAGATTAATGTGTGTGAATTGACGAATCTGTCAGTTTTGACGCTTGACAAAATTTTGTCTTACGAAGAAAGTCTTACGAAGGAATGTTAAGAATGCTTCGACGGCGACAATAATGGGCACTTGCGCAAGCGCAGTACCCATAAAAATTAACCGTTTTCCCCAGCGTAGGTTTTTGTCGATTTTTTATATGTTGATTAGGGGCACATAAAGAGTTATTTAGCGCAAGGAGCCTTTCTGTTGCAATTTGTTGAAGGTCTAAGTATAGAATGACTGGACTCATTTGCTGGTACCCATTTATACACCCTTATGGAGAAAGGCACTGTGAGAGTAAAGTGTCTTGCCCAAGAACACAACACAACGACCAGGCTGGGGCTCGAACGCAGACTGCTCGAGCTGGAATCCAACGCGCTAACCATCAGGCCACTGCGCCTCCTCCTATGTGTGATGCGCTGCATTCAAATCATCACAGAAGCTAGCTGATGTCTTCACCTACCTGTCCCATCCAACAACAATAATGATCCTCTTCAAACACAGCACCTGGCTGATCTCTGCAGGGTCACCATTACCAGCCATCAAGATATGATGACAGTGACCATTAAAATCCCAGATCTGAAACGGGTAACAAATAACAAAATATTAACTGTTAACGTTGGTGTTCTTTGATATGTTCATTAGCTAGTCTTGTTTGCAGCCGTTAATTGAGTCTTCAAGTAACTGCTGCTGAAACCTGAACCACATTCATTTCTGGCTCAGGTTTATCAAATTACATCTCAGCTTCCATTTATCCAGTGTAGCCTGTTCACAGACGTTCAATTTCTTTTTCATAAGATACTGGTGCGCGCGCGCGAGCGCGGAGAGCGCGAGAAAAAAATAGAACGTCTGTGGACATCTTTGGAGCAACTGAATTCTCCGTTTCTCCAGAAACGGAAAATTCCCATTGGCTAAAAGGCGATTAAATTGTCATCGCCATGTCAACCGCTCGTCAAGCGGGAATCAGGCGGTTTGCAGCGGTTGTCATCACTTTGTGGCGTTTGCCGCGACACTTAAGGTTACCGTGTGCCTTCAGGGGTGTCTCAAGTCTAAAAAATGTAGCGCGTCCGGATTAAACTCCAGATACCTAAAACCCTATATCAAATTAAAGCTTATAGAGCTGGCTATCTAAATATACTAACCATTATGTAATAAAATGAATTGTCGAATTTTTCGCAATGTCTAAATACGAGGGTCCGAATCAGCTTTTGAAAGCTACAACTCTGCGCGAATTATATATTTCGCTAATTTGATTTGTTCTCGGGTTTCCGGACCCAAAGCGCTTAAAAAACGTGTCGGGATTCTCCATATTCAATTGCAGTGAAAAGATACAGAGCATTTTCTAAATAGGGTGAAAAAATTATGGAGTGATCGCGCGGAAACGGCTCCCAACGAAAAAGTTTTCCGAAATAAAAAATTCCCCGACACGTTTTTGTTGTTTATATGTTAATCTAGATACTGTCTAAATTTGAAGTCAATCGCTCAAATTCCCTTTGAGTTGTAACTCTTTAAAGACGCCTCTATCGGCCTGAAATAGATTTCGAGAAAACAGCGGGAGGAGTATTCACACTCCACTCACACCTCACTTCCGGTAAAGTCTCTCGCACTGTATTTCTCCGTTAATATTGATCGGATTTCCATATAATTTTCTTTATATGAAAGGTCATCATGTAAACTACATATCTAAGCGGAAAAATGTTTTTGGACCAATTCTGTCCTTGAAGGTATATGGTAACCTTAATATTAGAAGAAGTCGAATCACAAGCCGTCGATCGCGAATTCGAAGGATCGCGAAGAGTCAGAAGAGTTGCTTCTTCGAGACTGCGAGCATTAATGCTCGCAGTCCCTGTCCTTACTTGAAGGAGCGTTTGGTTGACGAGTGCGTGAAAGAGATTCGAAGTGGCGCTATTGTCAGCTTACTCAAGGAAAAAGATGCCCTATGTTGTCGCCATTTTTCCGACTTTGTTTATCAATCGTTTGCATCTGCAAAAGAGTAGCAAACAACAGAAAGCACTGGCGTTCTCGTTGCATCGCCTCTACAGAACACAATGAACGATCAGATTGAGCAGCCGTCGCCAGAGCCGTCGCATTGTCAAATGGATCCGGTCTTGCTGGAATTAGTCTACAAACAAATGTTCTGTCGAAATTAATATACGAAGCCTTCCCGGATACAAAATGATTACTTACAAAGCCTACAGAAATCAGACGGACCTGACTGTTTCGGTTTACGACCTCTCTTTGCTGTTTTTTTCGGTATTGAAGTAGTCGACATACTCCAACACGCGCGCAAATGAAAGTTGTTTTGTATTTTGATCCTTCAAGATGTGATGCAAAACGATACTTAAGCCAATTACACAAGCAATTAAAATCTGGAAGTTTTAATGAATATATCGAAGGCGTAGGTGATAACGATAAGGTGATGACACGGAGGAGTGGCCAAAAAAGCGTCTTTTTTCCAAAGATGTCCACAGACGTTCTATTTTTTTCTCGCGCTCGCCAGTACCTTACGAAAAAAAATTTAACGTCTGTGAACAGGCTAGCTATATCCAGTGCCAATTAACATTTCTCGAAAACACCAATCAAAGGTTGTGTCTTATCTTGACACTAGCGTCAGAAACGGCAAACAGACCCCAGTACGTCGCACTGAATTTGACGCACATCGACATACAATAGAGATTCAGCAAAGATCATGCTATAACATTTAACGGGAAAAGAGAGAAACAAGGATGTAGTAACATAATCCGCGACAAGCTGGAACACAATAAAAGAATAATTCTACCTTGACTGTCCCATCAGCACTGGCAGTAAAAAGCCTTGTTTCTGTGGCATCCTGAGCTAAGGTTGTAATTTCCGAGTTACCATGTGCATTGGCAAACTGGATAAAAAAACAACAACACATTAACTATTAGTAAAAATCTACTAGTATACTAATGCAAATGAGACAATTAATCTGATTGGCAGAGCTACTCGTATTCTATCAGCCATTAGTGTGCAGTGGCTGGATGTAGTCTGCAAAAAGGCGGTTTCTTCTCGTTTCCGAAGTTTCGAAGGAGGATTTAGAGTTATTACTAGACATTTGTTATAATTTTTACTAAAACAATTAGATTATTCACTCTCAATTTCTATGATGTGATAGTTGATTCGGCCTACGGTCTCATCAACTATCACAGCATAGAAATCTCGAGCTCATAATCTAATTGTTAAATATATACCAGTTTAATTGGAACATCATCACAATGCCATAGGGACTCAAGCTGCAATCTAGATACCAGTTCTCTAGAGTTCTTGTTGTCAGGATTGTTCAACAAAGCAGTGAGCTCGCAAAGACAATTGCTTGTGGTGTTAGAAACCTCTCAGTCTATACCTTACCTGTTTGACTTTCTGTCCAGTCTCTATCATCCACATGGTTATTACAGAACCAGTGCCAGCGCTGACCACCTACAAGATAACAGGGACTCAGAATTGTTTCTTTGTAGTCCCAAGCACGTGACAAACTGAATATAGTTACTTACTACAGTGTGACCGAGCTTCATTGATCCTAGCAGTATGCAGGATATATGTTACATGACCTAGCTCATCACGAATCCCATGCTCGTGACAAACTGAATACGTACAGCTTACGCACAATAGCACGCTATACAGACATCGCATTTAAAACAATTACGAATTTGTAATGACGTCTGAACATTGAGTAACACCCTACAATCCCCTCCCCCACCCACTCCCGGCCCCCACTAGGTTATGGACACCAAATTTTTTCTCCACTGCATTTATTTCTATTTTTGGTCAACACTAAAATTACAAGAAAAATTCGAAGAAGTTTGACTTCGCGAAATGAGTGCAGACATTGGTGTCAGCGTTGAAACATTGTACGCCGTTGCTATGTAGACAGCTGAAAACATTATCATAAGATGAAGTAACCGCTGTTTAAACAGCTGATGTTTCGAGCGTCAGCCCTTCGTCCGACCAATTTCAACAAATCTAATTCTTAATATTTGTTAAAGGTTTATTTACAGGGCTGAATTTTTTTAAGGAAAGGCAAGAAACTGAACGTTTTTTTATTTAATTGAGACATCTTCAGCGTTATAAAAACACCAAAGATGGTTTAAGGTTATTCCATCGAAATAAGAGTAACACTGGGAAGTTTCCGAAACTTTCCCTAGTTGAACATTGTGAGTAATGTAATGTTTCAAAATATAGAATAAAAAGAATAGGTCACCAGCCCTGCGAAAGAAATATAATCGACTAAAAATACCACGGTGACCTCATTCCTTACAAAATCAACCAAAACATTTTTTTTTTTCTGCACTAGGAATTGGTCTATACTCCATGTATAGAAGGAAGATGATTACCAGACTTAAAATATGCGAAAAAAAGATAGGTCACCACGCTCATTTACGAGAAAATGATCATATCATTTACCTCTCTGGTGAGCATAGCCACAATGAAAACGCCGCCATTTTTACATGTGCACAGCTAATTACGTGCGAAATTATGCGCAGAAAGGATGCGCAGTACAATATTAGCCTCGCAAATAGTTATTTTAAAACGTTTTCACTTCAAACCTTCGCTTCACTCAGTTTCGTGTAAAATTGTCAGTCTAACTTTTACTATACGCTTCTCTGTCTGATTTTCAGCATCACAATGATAACTAAATCAATGTAAAGAAATAAAATATTGCATTTTATAAATTTGAGGCAGTGAATCCTGGCCCTTGCGTAGTGTACCTGATTGAACTTGCTGTTGTAAATAGCAGCTGTGACAGGATGTTCATGACTCATAATTCTATCCTTCACTTCTGGCTTCATCACCATCAGGGTAAGCTGACGGAGAACAAATCATAAATATTAAATAAATATAACAAACTATCAAATAATTAATCAATAGACCTTTCTAGCCTGGTTTGTTTGCTGTCCCATTTCAGACCATGTGATGTTACTCTAGAAAATAGTTTAATTGTTTCTTTCAAATTGTTTCATATTCACGTGTATATGAACACATAATTTTTAGATAGACAAAGGAACAATTCTCTAGAGAACATCACATGATCCGAAATAAGCAATTTACATTGTGAAGCTAAAGAGTAAGCACAGTACGAAATTTACCCCATCACTATATATGTTGTTAAAACAAGCGTGAGATCTGTATTTGGGAAATATAGTTCTTTTTTGCAAGTTTATTATGAAACATTGAACACAAGAAAACGGTTTTTGTGTGTACTGCGCTTGCGCAGTCAACACTATGCACTTATACCGTAAAATTGTAAACAAAAGAAATGTTAACAATGCTCTATTGTTAACATCTAATCGATAAACAAACCACAGACAATCGATCAAATCAATAACAAACCATGCTTTCCGAATTTTAATGGCCGGCGCTTCGATACCATACACAATAATGTAAATCAAGTCGATACAATAGCAATGAATCAAGCCTTCGATAAAATGCGCAATAAATCAAGCCTTCGATACGAAATCCTCCCTTCGACGCGATCGCAATGAATAATAATAATAACTAATTTACATAGCGCTTATTCATCGCTGGGCTAAGCGCTTTACAAAGTATAATGGATAAAAACTAATGAATCAAGCCTTCGATAGGATACCCAATAAATCTAGCATTCGATGCGATCAAAATGAATCAAGCCTTTGATAAAATACGGGATAAATCTAACCTTCGATACGATCGCAATGTTTCAAGCCTTCAATAAGATACGCGATAAACCTAACCTTTGATACAATACATGCATACATACATCAATCACAATGAATGAAGCCTTCGGAAAGATGCAATGATCTAGCCTTTGGTACGATACGCAATGAATCAAGCCTTCGATAAGTTACGCGATAAATCTAGCCTGCGAGCAAGCTCTCTTGGCGTTTTTGGAGGGAAAATAGAAAGAGCGGGGGAAAGAGAGCTTGCACTTATGTCTCAGAATTTTGAATGCCGCCCCTCAAAACCCCCCGCCGTTTCCAGCTGTTTGAGCTGTCAAAATTTGGTCAATTGAAACTTCGTGGTCGTTTCAATTTTCTACGTAACGCAATGCCTTGTATTCGATCTCACACGCTCGAAAGTCGTTTCTCGAAAATTACTAAACGGATCGAATCGAAAAACATCTCTATCGAATGGGGTTTCAAAGCACAGGACAGCTAGAATATTTGTTCCCCGTTTGTTAGAAATTCCGCTCTGAAATTTCTGTTGCAAGATTTTGCATATTTAATTACAAAAGCCAGTGTGTAGTATTTAACCTTCGATACGATCGTAATGAATCAAGCCTTCGATAAGTTACGCCATTAATCTAGCGGATCGTTTTCTGTACTTGCCAGTAAGTTTTACCCTGGTTATGTCAACACGTTTAACTACATGAACATTATTGCTTGTTTATACATTGGACCTTCGGTCCCATCGATTTGGCAACGGATCGTAGATAAAACATTTGACACATACGCCATTGACACGCGAGGTGTCACTTGCGAGTATATGCCGGCTCATTGACTCTCGCGAGAAACGAGACACGTCTCGCGAGAAACGAGACAAGACTCGCGAGAGACGAGACGAGACGGTGTTGTCTATAAGATTCCATGTGAATGCGGCAAAGTATATATCGGTGAAACAGCGATATCGATGCGTGAAAGAATAAAGGAACACGACAGAGACATGCAGCTTGCAGGTACTCAAAACTCCGCAGTTTCGGAATATGCCAAAGAGACTGGGCACCTTCCTATTCTCGGTTTTCACTGTCACGCCATAAATAAAAAAAATCAAAACCGTTCAATGAATGAAGTCAAGGAATTGACATGTCATAGATAATGAATAAATAAGGAATCAGTCCAAGTCTCAGGTCTGTGCGGTATTCCGTACTCGAGTTATTTGTCAAAATGTTCCACACAAATTTATAGAGCTCAGTATGGAAACGCCATGTTGGAGTCCCTCTGATCAAGTAGTCTCCACACTTTAATTTAACATTACTTTGTTCTTTTTGGTTTTAACTTGGCTTGTGAATTAAGTCAGTCACTATCTCAAAATAATGAATTGATACTTTTTTCTTCAAGCTTAACATAACTGATCAGTTTTGAAAAAAAAAAATTATCAATACAGTTCAATTCACATTCCTCAAGTCTTACAACTCTGTTTCTGTAAATTACATTCTTCATATTTATCAAGATTAGATAAATAATAAATTTATCTGGCAAGTAAAATTAACACAGTTTGTTATGATGTGAATTTTATTTTTATACACCCTTCCCAGTTTCTTCCCTTCTATCCCCACCATCCTTTCCAAGCTGGCTAGTGTATTTTGAGTAAATCATATTTAGTGACAAAGACTTTACCACTTCCAAATGATAAATCAACCTAGGAAAAACCTTGCAGTACACACATGTACGCGTTGCGTACCTATTTTTCTATCATGCAGAAACATATTTTTCCTCCATGACTGGTGGACGATTTTGATTAAACTTTCACGAAAGTGACTTGAAAAATGCAAGTATAAATGTATAAATGTATGCGGTTAAATTGCTTAACTTTGGCGCGTGTGTTTGCCGAGAATGGATGCATTAATTATCAGTAAAGTTTTACAGTGAAGAGCGCCCTACCATTGCCATTCAACAAAGTTTTTGAATAATTTTTGACAAGAGTATCTTTTCGACAACTTTCTGTTGGTTTCCATTCAAACTAGCAAATAAAATGTCAAGAATTGTTGGAGGCAGAGATGTCAATATTGTCAGAACGCGAACGTACAGCTTGACATCTCCGTAACAAGGTTTGTAAATCCTCCATAATCTTAACTACACTGTATACTTCTTCCTTGATGATTAATTATCAGCTCTTTGATGTTTTTCGACTTTAGTAGATGTTATCACTGATTTGAAGAAAATTCAGTTTATTGAAAAAAAAAACTGACTAAATAGTATCATAGCCCATTTCTACATTTTAGAACATAATCTGTGCGCTATTGCTGAGCCCACCAAAACATGGGCCGGAATTGATAAACAAAATAATATGGCACTAAAATAAGCATTACATTTCATTACCTGCTGATTGAAAGCTGTGAAAAGTTTACTGTATTCTTCATCATAGTACATCGTGATTGACACTGTCAAGGCACAAATTAAATGTCAGTATCATATGCAAATATCCTTCTATTATTTCTACTGTTCATCACTGTAGCACTAGTGTACTGCTAAGCTACGACACCACCTGAATTGTTTCTGTAGACATAATGCTGTTCTAAGTCACATGGTTTGGCCGATTAAGTTATTAACAATTTTTGACAACATGGCTTGGTATAAGGTTTGTCTCTTTACACCTGATTTAATTTGTTTGTTATTTACAAGTTTTTTCTGCCTAGTTTTTTTTTTATAGCTCTTTGTTCTCGGTCTAAAGAGAAAGTTACTTTGAGTGGAGACCAGCTTGTGAAAACAGACATCTCTTATTGCGCACTAATTTTGATCTCTCTTGTTGGTGATTAAAATTAGTGCGGAATAAGAGAGATCTAAATATATGAAGTGTCTGATTGGTTGCTGATGGCGCATGAAAAATCAAGTAACAGCCAATCAGATATCCCGCTTTAGTACCACCGGAATTCTTCAGCAGCTTTAGATGGTAAGCCAATCAGATTGAAAGTTTGCTAGTAGTAGGTGACTAATGGATATGATAACCTTCCTTTGTGTTACTGTTTAGGTGCAGATTTCATACCTTCAGCTGGGCCCTTAGGAAACATCCCAGACAGACGCTGAAGACAAACTTGAAGATGAGTGTCCCAGATGCGAAGAACCTGATTTATAAACAAAACAAACCAGCTTTACATAACTTAAAAACCATTAAACTGTACAGCTATTATATTGTAAATTTTTCTTTTACTCAAAGAAATATTATACTGGCTTTATAATACAGGCTGAGCAATTTCTGAACGGTGATTGGTTAGGACGAGCGGTATTTATCTGAAATACTGAAATATCTACATGTAGAAATTACAGTTTCCAAATATGGCAACTGTAACAATTCTAAAAAAAATGGCGGACATTTCTATCGTTTGGCGTGTGGACAAAAGTAGGCATTTCAACGATATTATCTGTCAAAGTGTACAAAACCTACGAATATTGAAAGCAAAATACTTTCGTGTGGTGTAACTGGCTGAAAAAAGCACTTCAATGCTGAAATGTTTCAAAACGAAGCTTCAACGACATCTACGAATCAGCTACGATCCTCGTAGTCAGCTACTCTGGTTAAGGTAGGATACAGATATTTGCCTCGTATTATAAACAAATTTGGACAATTTTCAAATATTACTCGCGGTATTATTACCAAATACCACTTCTACTTATGCTATTACCTATTCTTGGTTTGCAACTGACGTCATCGCCGCCATGTTGGATGACCATTAACAAAATAATTCTAATTAGCTTTATTGTTCCTGTCATCCAACATGGCCGCCAGGGTCTTTGTCATTTAAATCTCTCGGGAATGGTTGCAAACCAGCAATACGAATACATGATACTGCAGTATATATAGGGATAGTACACTACAAAAAGATAGACACTGCTCGAAGAGACAGTGTAGCAGGGTAGTCAGGGTCTGGGCTACTGAATGGCTGGATTCAAATTCTCTACTCTGATCACTAGACTGAGTTAAAAGCCAGCAGTTCAAGTTTGTTCTTGCCAATTAGCAACACAGTACAAAATTCATGTAGTGACACTTAGAAAACAAGTTGACTTTAACTTAATTGCTTTCATTTGTGAACAACAACAACAAAATATTTCAACCAGGATTTCCTTCTTTCTTTTTAACTTATGATTGCTTCTGAGTGATCACGGAATAGAGAACTGACCACTTTGAGCGTCAATTAATTTCTAGCAGGATAAACAACTCTTAAAGATTTACACTTCATGAAGAGTGTGATACAAAGAGGTTATTCAGCGGAAAGTTGTGTAATACGGCTGGGCATTTTTACTCGTCAGTGTTTATTTTTTCTCGCCTTTAACTTTCCGCTGAATAAATTGTTTATTATATGACATAATATCTTTCCTAAAATATAGGCTTTCGACAGTGTTTTCCGTAGCGCGCGGTCAGGGGGACTAAGACCCATGTAATACGGTCTCGTATTTGCACTCGTCTTAGTGCGTATTTCGCACTCTAAAATGCTATGTCGTATAATAAAGATCAGTATATAAGAGCTATTTCAACATGTTGGGAGCTTATCAGGTGTCATGGCTGATAGAGTAATAAAGTCCCAGCTTACTTTGTCTTTTGACAAGCTGATAAGTTGGCCTCTGGACTCAATGAATCTCACTGAAATAACGCTTTGCATGTGGCCTCTGAGAACCTAGGAACAAAACAAACACGAAGTTAACCCTTGGACGTACATCCCACGTCATACCCCCACTACCTTACAAGGGGGGGGGGGGGGGGGGGGGGGGGGGATGGAACCTCGTTGGGTTTTCATTAGTATAAGACATCTACAAGATTTGGACCTTATAACATCATTAAATCCGCCATCTTGGATTTCACTTATTCCTCATGACGTCAGAAAAAACATAAATTGATACAAAATAATTCCAAATCAAGAATGATATGTTAAAATGTACTAATACTGCAATGTTGCTTAAGTAAACTGGAAAAATTATCATTATAATGAAGAATTATAACTGAAAATTCGAAATTTGGGTATACCTCTATGTCATCACGCGGTTGCCACGGCAACATAAAAAAACTGCAGACAAACAGTTGTCGCATTAAAAAGGTCCATGAGGGATGAATGGAAAAGTTTTAGAATCCGAGTAAATCCTCTTTTTAAAATTGTGAAAAAAACATAATTTATATAAATCTTATTAGACATTTTAGTGTGTAGTATCGCTGTATATTTTTACGAGTCTTGCTGTATTTTGGCAAGCCGGTAGGGCAAGTAAAAATACAAAAGACGAGTAAAAATGTACAGCGATGCTACATACTAAAATGTCTAATAAGATATTTATTATCGCGGTATATTTTTACGAGTCTTGCCGTATTTTGGCGAGCCCGTAGGGAGGTGCGAGTCAAAATGTGCATATAATTGTGCATAATTGTCCCAGCCGGTGGTACAGATCATAGTAAAATAGCGAATTTACAAACTCATTCGATATTCCAACTGGTTTTCCAAGATCAATCTGCGAACCTTTCGTACTCAAATTTGGCCAGATTGTAGTTCGAGGACTGGTTTTTCGAGATGCGGGAGCTGTTATGAAATCGAATCGAAGAAATGCTTTTTTAGGGCAAAATTCGAGAGGAGGTACGGAATTTGTCGGTCCAAAACTGCTGGAAGTTGCATGCCTTGTTGTATTATTAGTATTCTAGAAGCGAGTAAAAACTTTGAAGTAAAAAAACTGCTCTCGCGCGAATCAAATCACCGTAAAAACCGCTTCAAAGCAAAGTTAAACAACGTCTAAACATTTTGACTTTATTTTATTAAATATAGACAGTCCTAAATTTCAATTTTAGGAAGATTAATGTTCACAATAACAATTCTATTGTACTAAGAAATTTGAATATCGTAGATATCTGTGACTACACAAACAGAGGATGGTAAGCCTGGGATTTTAGGTGTGAATTTCTTGCCTGACAAGCTTTTTTATTGTTAATAAGTTCCCGTGGGACAATCCTCTTAGCAACTAGTTGAGTGCTACTGCGCACACTCGGTTGCCCGGCACCGCTATGTCCGTAATTATGCAAACCATTTATAAGGAGTTTCTATCCCCCCCCCCCCCCCCCCCCCCCCCTGCTGTACACATACTACGCAAACTCTTCTTTATCTGATATAACTAGTTACAATTCTTCTTTATTTTAATTAATTTATATTTGTGCGAGTAGTACTGTGAAATAAAAACGTCAGCTTGTGGTGGCCCAATTGGGTTTGAAGGACTTTAGTATTGACTGTAGTCTTTATATTTACAATTAATATAACCATGAAGACACCTTACCCCAACTGGCTTGGAAATGACATAAGGATTCCATAAACAAACATGATGATTAACTCCTGCAGTGGCTGCAAGAAAGAAAAGCTGCTGAGTTGTATTTTAATTGAATTGAATAACTTTACTTATGACCAGTGCTGGACAAATTCAAACTTTCATGATCATATGATTCCTCATCTCTATACCAACACGCCACAGCCGTGACAACATTTAATTAAATTACAGTAAATACTGGAGTTTAACACAGTTTGTTCTTTTGTTCTTTTGAATCAATCGGTCACAAAAATGACAGGTCTACTTTCCTACACAGAAGAAGCTGGCTATTTTGTGATATAATTTTTTATCAGAAATAGAAAGAACGTATAATAATTAACCAGGATGGAAATTTTGAGGATTATAAGTCTTCTAAGGGGGGCTTCTAATGGTCATTTTGATTATTCAAAGAATTAGAAGGATTTTTATTTTTTTCTCAGTGCGCGAGCGGGCGGTATCCTGCGAATCCTGCAATCTGATTGGTTCCGGGAGCGGGCGGTATTCTCCTATCTCTGACCACGGTCACGGTAACCGAGGCTTCACGGACCATTTCAGCAACGCGCGAAGGTAGAAAATTTCGCTTAGCTTTTTAAAACTGCCAGAATGCGTTTAATACTGTAAGACCAACAAAAACATATTAATCAAGCCAATATTGGTCCCGGGAGCGGGAAAAATTGCCCGTGAACCCGGCGGAGACCCGCGGAACCGTAGCGTAGGCATGCGCTACAAGCGAAAACATTTTCATTCAGCAACGTGTGAAGGTCGATGCGAAGAAGCTTTTTACTGAATTTCTCGCATTATTTTGCTCTCTTATCGTTGTCAAGTGAATGGAGAACTACGCAGTGGAATTAAAGAGCTTGCATTTCTTCAAAAAGGCGAGTAGTCATTTGATTTTAACCGACAGAATTAGTTTTAGTCAAGTTTGTTGTTCGTTTTTGGAAATCAGTTTCACGTTCAAACTTGCGGGTTTTAAATTACAATTCACCGTGTTTAGACTCAATTCCTTCGTTTTAATTGTTTGCTTTTCGTTTCTCTGTTTTCCTAAACAAACCTTCCGTTAATTTTCATTCAAGAAATAACTCTGTGGCTACCGGTATTCCCGTTTATAATTATTCTCGGCACGTATCAATTTTATGCCGTCGGCTTTGAAAGAGCTAATGCAGGCGAAGTTTGTCAGGGTTTCGCATAAAATGAAAACTGCAAACTGCCACCGAATGGCAAAAATTAGATTTAACATGTGAAATAAAATTGTAGTATACGTAAAGACTGTAACTGGGAACAGTTTTGCTCGAAAAATGCTTTTCATGATATTTGTTTACGGCAAGTAATGTATGGAAGATTGCCGAAGATTGTCGTAGAATTTGGCGCTGGCTTTGAATGGTTTTTGTGAAAATGGAAATAGCTTCTCGTTTCAGCTGCTTTGTGATGAAATGCCGCTCTAGTCTCCATTTCTGTAATTACATATTTGTGGTGCAAAAATTACTCGTCTGAGTTTCTTGTTACTTGGGTTATTTCTTCGATAGTCTTCTGAGCTACATGTACTAGCGCGCGTGAAAAACAGATTTTGCAAAACAAGCCTGAGATTTCAATATTTCTTTATCAAATTCAAACGAAGTACGAAAAAAATAAAAAGGTTATTGGCCGGCCTAGGTCGGTCCGTATTGAGAAAAACTGTGCCCTTGGTCTTGAGTGCGGCCCTCGGCCTAACGGCCTCGGGCCTTACTCAAGACCACGGGCACAGTTTTTCTCAATACGGACCTCCCGGCCGGCCAATAACCTCTATGTATGAACAAGCCTTACCATCCAGTCACGCTTACCAGTGGTTTTTCATACAAATCATTGTTTACAATTTTTCAAGTTTTGAAACTGATGTAAAATCTCTTCGGTTTATTGGACGGACATTTAAATTCTATATATCTTTTTAAGTTCTTCCTATTGGTGGTCTGTTGAATTAAAACATGCAGCTGCTTAATAACCATTTCTAGAAATCATTACATATAGCTCCACCTTCAAGTTTAAAGTTAAGTTGGTCACATGACCAATTATTAATGCTAGGGGCCTCTAGAAAAGCTATTTGAATAAAATGGGGGTGATGCTCAAAACTAGATTCAGTAATTTCAAACATTTGTTAATAAAGGTGACATTTTACCAAGTAGAGTAGAGTGGATAAAGTAATGAGGAATGAATTTCTCATCGTGCGTTGTCTCTTTTAAAAGGCCCGATCAAACGGTCACAATATTTGTCACAACATTCTCACAACATTTGTTGAGAGCCGATGTTGAGGCCGTTTGACCGGGCATGGTCTCAACAAATTCTCACAACATGTTACAACATGTCTCAACAAATGTTGAGGGAATGTTGTGACAAATGTTGTGACCGTTTGATTGGGCCCTTAGAAACAATAGTCTAGCATAATAGCTCTCGATGTAGATTTTAATTTCAAACAAATGGCATTGGAATGTTCAAGAGCTTACCAATCAAGTTAATTCTTTCACTGTAGTCAAATGCATTCACACCTTGAGGAATCTTAAACTGTGTTCTGTATAGAAAGTGGGGAAAACGTTGACTAAATGGATTATTCTTTATACCATAACTGTAACCATTATTGGTTGGGTTGTTGTTGACATTTGTTTATTCATTAGCAAATAAAAAAAACTTTGTTCCAACAATAGTAGATTATTTCAACTTAATATCAAACAATATGAGAACATGCATGTGTTTCAGATCAATTCAAACAGGGATTTTTTCAAACTGTGGCGCCTGTGGGAGACACAGTGTCCTTCATTGTGTTGTGTTCTTGGCCACCCAAGAAAGTTGTTTTTCAGTTGTTCGAAAGCCGATTAACGCTAATCCAGGATTAACAAATAATCGAGGTTTCAATTTCTCCTAAAATATAAATAATATTTTGTGGAGTTTGACATTAATCAAAGTCAAAACTAAAGGGCAAAAAATATCAACAGAAAATCTCACTGAAAAGTTACAAAACTGAAATCAAAATTCACGCTAATCCAGGATTAGCTTAATCGTGCTTTGAACAACCGGGCCCTGGGGTATAAATGGTAAATGGGTACTGATGTACTTTCAACTGACAAAATGCTGGGGGGTAACCTACGATGGATCCCAAGTCGGTTTCATGCTACAGAATCCAAGATAAGCTCCGGGAGTATGGGTTAGTTTGGTGCGGCTTTACCATTGTTGATTCCGACTACTTACGTTCTCATATTCATTTTTGATTTTTCTATCCAGCCGAGCACCAAGGAGTTCTTGTAGTTAGTGGCGCAGGAGATGAAGCAGTCTAAATGAGCTGAGTACATCACTGTAATGACAGGAAAATATAATATTTTGAGAATTTCGAAGTAATTATAAAATTAATAACATTGTAAATTTTGTTCAACTTCTATGAAAGTGGCTAAGAAATTGGCATCACATGAATGTGATTTACATTGTGGTGCACATATTTAATTTGCCGATAAATGCGTGTATTATTTATCAGCAAAAGAGCCAACATAAAATAAATTTTATTGAACTAGGTGTTCGGTCCACATGCACTGGCGAAATATTGATCTTATTATTTTTTTGTAAGTTTAAGAGCCTCAAATTTAATTATTTTTAAGTGTCTGTGTATTTGTTAAGACAAATGCAAACAATTGTACCTAAACAGGTGTTCAACCTGCGCATATTGTTTCGTGATTGACTTGTGATGCTATCTAGTCACTGATTGGTTAAAACAACAGTTAAACGGGTTTCACTGTAACATCATTTTCCTGATTAACTTGTCATATTTGCATAACAATAATTTAACAGTTAAACATAGAAACGGGGAAAATTTTGGGCAGTTGTAGCTAGCTGTAAAACATCATGATTGTCTTGAGCTCCTTGAACTATTTTACAACAATATACAGTATACAACCAGTTTTAAAATGAAGAAAGTTCTACATTATACAATTATACATTTAAATCATTAGTTTGCTGTAAATATTGTAAAATGATCTGGGTTTTTTATGCGGACCAGCAATCTTTATTAACAAGGAAAACTAATTTTACTTTTGTTTCTAGAAAAAAAAAACAATTTAATGCGTTCTGCTTCATTTTAAAGCTGTTTTTTTTATGCTAAAAAAAGTCTCACTTACATATTTGACGTATTGATAATAATTATTGAAAATATTCAAATTTAACAAGTTAACCATGAATTTGCCCCTCTTGAGAAAGCGCCCCTATCTGACAGTAAGTCAACTCTGTAGTATGCAATGAATCTTCAGCTCTTCTATTCATTTCATTCATTACCCTTACTAATTGCTGTGCAGTGCACACGTACGATGTAGTTCATGTAAATATTGACCAACCTTGTCTTGCCCATTCAGTGTGTCCTTGATGCTTCACAAATCTTGCATTCTTGTAATTACCCTTGTTGACATCATGAATATTCACGTTCAAACATACATCTGCACAGAAAGAAAATTAATAAATGAAAGTTGGAAAAACATGTTATATACATGTATATATTACATTGTATAAAATAAGGCTGCTTATCACATGGTTCTGATAGATAGATTTTGCATTGTTTGTCACCCGATATTGTCACTTCGATGTGGATTGCTTGCGTCATGAGGTGAGTAGGGTTGACTGCTTGTGCATTACTAAGTATGCAGCTTTTTCTTAATATAATTTGTGTCTCTGAGAAAAATCATATGCTCAAAACTATCGAGCGTATTAAAGTATTACATTGTAATACTACCAACGTATTGCATGACATTCCTATGTCTAGAGAACACAATTTCATAATTATTCGATCATTCTAATTATTGAACAGTATGTACCAAAAACAAACAGAGTATTCTCCAATGTTATGACAGTCAGTTGTTCAAAAAGAATGTGTGCCATATCTCGTAATTAATACCATGAGATTAAGGATTTTAATTATAGAAGGAGATATCTTCCAATATTATCTAAATTTAAGTTTGGGCAAATTATTTCATACTCAGGGTCTTGATTTGTGCTTCGCTGTCAATTATAATTATTAAAAAAAGAATGAGAATATTTCACCTTGTTTGCTTCCTGCAGGTTGGGATGGTCGGTCAAACAAGGCCATTGTTGCTGCTGAAAACAGCAGAGCGTTTACCTGACCATGAACATCTCCATACACAAGAATCGCTTCATTTACTTTATTTGGGTTGCTCCTGCCAAGCACAAGTATCCATGACGTTTGTGTCAATTTATTTTATTTTAATTTGTTTTCATAGTTTTTTGGTTAAGGCACATTATACGACCCAGCTTTGTATATTAACTTATTGCCAAGTTTACCATAACGAGAATCGTGTTAAAATAACGTACCACAAACGATGAACTCAGTTAAAACAATGACTAAACTCAGTACACAAATGCAAGGCACTAATATTGTAATTTTTTTGTTTTGTTTTTTTAAATGTAGGTCGATAGTGGCACCTTACAGCTGATGTGGACCTACCGCTAAAAAACAATTAAAAACCTACCTAACACAGAAAAATAAATTTACAATTACAATATATACTAAATTAAATAATTTAGAAATAATACATCAATAGTATATATAAAATTGACAAGGTCCTTATTATAGTTAGTTACTGTTCCTTTATTAAAAGAAATTTACTTAGTTGTACACGTTTTGTTGTGTTTCAACGCTTCTCTGAAACTTTCTAGCTTTTCCAAGCTCCTTAGACATACTGTCGAGTGAGTTCCATACAAGTAAAAGAAAAGATGTCTCTTCCAAGTTTGTTGGAAGGAGGGCCATCAACTCGGTGCTTTAAACTAGGTCTAAAAAAAGGAAGTGATGTACTGTAGACTGATTCTCAGACGGTCCGAGTCGCTCGCTCTCACTCCCTCTCTCTGGGAGTGAGAGCGAGCGACTCGGACCGTTTTCTCAGACTATGATGTATTGCTGATCAATTACTTACAATTAATGTAAGAATAACGATGACACAACAGAGTGACATACCAGTAATTCATACACAGAGGGGTGTGCTCAAGGCCTTGTATTCTGAACTGACAGTTGAACTCTGACTTGGAACTCAAGTCATATATAGCTGAAAAAATACACACAACATCATGAGTAGAGCCAAGTGGTATAGATCGTTTTCACGTGACGTCATCAAAATGCTAAATTCAAAACTATTGATCCTACAAAGCTGTTCTTTCAGTATATTCTATACATCAGTGTCGTTAGTTGCTGGGGAAATTTTTGTGCCAGCAGATTGCTTCGTTTTGGAGATAAAGCGTTTTGAAATTTGAGACGGCCTGGCTCAACGTGACCTGAAATGTTACACAAACCAATATTTTTGCACTTTTAAATACTTTTCTGATATGCTAATAAGTTAAAAATGATAACTAAAGCATTCAGAAGTGAAAACGTATGACTTCGGTAGCAAAATCATTTTTATTCTCGCATTTTTTGGCCGCCATATTGGTGGACCAAAGTGGTCCACCAATATGGTGGACTCATACTGAGTTCTGTAATTTTCCGAATATTGTTTTCCCAATAACTTCGTTGCAATGAACACTGCCACGTCAAAACTTGGGGAATATATTTATTTCCACCAACTCTACAATCTCTGAGTTTGTAGATGTTTTTGGTGCATGCAAAACGATCTTGTTATTTTGGTGAAAACGATCTATTGCAGCACCTTAACACTGTGTACAATGTGTATAGTAGACACATTTTAGACACATAATTATTTAGACACAATATAATCATTAAATTTAATCACTATGCATTTATGCATGTGTAATTATGTGTAATTCAAATTATTTGCACGTCAATTTTACATGTAATGTTCATGTAATGATCGATTATAAGTTACAATTTAGCCCATGTGTATCCATGTATTTAGATGTGTTCTTTTTTATATGTATTAGCACCATATTGCTAGACTCACAACAGGATCATGAGAGTTGACAGTTTTGTAATAACTTATATTTAGTAGTCACTCAAATAACTACATTATGTATGACATCATAGTCAGGCAATAATGTAAGCTAGCAGCCAATTGGCAAATAAAGTAAGCAATAGAGCGGTTGTCAATTGAATATGGAAATTAAGTAATCCGGATTTGCTTTGATTTTGCTTTATTACACTTTGATAAAATGGTTTTAAAAATGCACGCCACCTTCTTAACCAAGCCGATGCAAAATCAAGTGTATATATCATGACTTGGTCACATGCCCGTCCCCACGTTGGTGTTGGTAGAATTTATTGCCTTCAAGTTCTCATTGGTTGTGTTATTTACATTTGTTGTGGTTTAATGATACTTAATTGAAAACTGCTCTAAGGTCCTCCACTTATACAATGCACTTTACCAATTTCTTTACTGGTGAGAGCAAGTGCCAACTTGTAGATATTTTGCATCGGTACAAAGTCTGTCACCCAGAGATCTCTTTGTTTAACTTCATCTTGATCTGTTTGTACCTACAACACATGTTGAGGATTGCAATCATAAGCTTGGTTTAACTGCAGAGCTGCTGTTTTCATTAACAAAGCGGAGGCCTGAATAATTTTTTAAAAATTATTTGAAATACAGTAAACAAATATTTTACATTTACAGTAATTTAATCATTGTCATTTTGCGGGATTGTCAGAGTATGACCCTGTGGCGACTCTGGGCTTGAACTCAGAGATATAATATATAAGGAAACAAGAAATAATAATGTGGAAAGAAATGATGGTATATTTTAAGCAATATTTTAAGAAATAATAATGTTCAATGATAATAATAATAATAGTATTATGATAATGTCCAATAACTGAGCTTGATCTGCAACTTTGAATCTAACATAATTTCCTTACCTGTACTATTCTAAGTGGTTTCATGTTTAATGACCAAAGGGAAATTACTCCTTCCTATAAAAATCAAGATAAAACAATGGCAAAATGTTATCAGTACTAACAGCAGAAGGATGCCAACATTATGGTAACAGTAACAATATTAATAATAGTAGCAGAGTGGCCATAACAGTGACAAGATTACTGGCAGTTAAGGACTAAAAATGACAGTGGAAGTGGCAAAGGAAGTGACAGTGGCGGTAGAAGAGGCAGTGGCAGTCGCAGTAGCAGTGGTAGTAGAAGGGGCAGTGGATGTGGCAGTAGAAGTGGCAGTCGCAGTGGCAGTATAAGCAATATTGGCAGTAGAAGTTTACAGTCATAGTCATAGAGGCAGTAGAAGTGCCAGTGCCAGTCACAGTAGCAGTGGTAGTAGAAGGGGCAGTGGAAGTGGCAGTCACAGTGGAAGTGGCAGTAGAAGTGGTGGTCGCAGTGGCAGTGGTCGCAGTGGCAGTGGTAGTGGCAGCAGAAGTGGCAGTAGAGCAATAGAAGTGGCAGTTATAGTTGCAGTAGAATTGAAGGGGCAGTGCAAGTTGTAGTGGCAGTAGAATTAAAGGGGCAGTGCAAGTGGCAGGGTAGTAGAAGGGGCAGTGAAAGTGGCAGTCACAGGCACTATGAACCACAGTATTATGAAAATGCCATGAATTTCTCTTGAAAACCCCATGAAAACCTGTTCGTGGCCCATGAATCCTGCATGCAAAATGAAATTTCATGGCTTTATTTTCCATGAACCCAGAGATTAAATGGCTAGTGCAAAGTGTTTAATAAAATGGTAAAAATCCCATGAAAATACCATTAATTTTGACCATGAAAAACCTGTGAAAATGCCATGGATTTACCATGAATAAATTCACAAGATTTTCATGGGTTTTGATTTCATAGTGAGGGGTAGTATAAGCAGTAGTGGCAGTAGAAGGGTACAGTCACAGTGGCAGTAGAAGGAGCAGTAGAAGTGGCAGTCGCAGTGGCAGTCACAGTAGAAGTGGAAGTGGCAGTTAGACATGGCAGTTGCAGTGGCAGTAGTTTTCAAGGGGAAGTTTTAGAGGCAGGAGCAATGGTAGTGGCAGTAGAAGTGGAAGTCGCAGTGGCAGTAGAAGTGGTAGTGGCAGTGGAAGTGGCAATGGTAGTGGCAGTAGAAGTGCTACTGGTAATGGGAAGGGATAATGGCAGCAGAAATGGCAGTAGCAGTGGTTGTGGCAGTCGCAGTAGAAGTGGAAGTGGTAGTAGCAGTCGCAGTCGCAGTGACAGTAGAAATGGTAATGTCAACAGAAGTGATGATGCTAGTGGAAGTAGAAGTGGTACTGGCAATGGTAATAGAAGGGTAATGGCAGCAGAAATGGTAGTAGCAGTGGTTGTGGCAGTTGTGAGTGGTAGTGGTAGTGGTAGTGGTAGTAGTTTGACAGTAGCAGTAGAAGTGGTAGTGGTGGTAGAAGTGGTAATGGCAGCATAAGTTCAGTAGAAGTGGTAGTCAAGTATGAGTGGCAGTGACAGTGGCAGTAGAAGTAGACTGCGAGCAGTCCCTCTTTCTTTCTGATATCGAGCGCGAAGCGCGAGTGAGCGGAAATCGAGCGCGAGCGAGCGGGAGATGGGCCGAGCGGAAGTGAGTCACGAAGTGAGAAGAGCGAAAGATAGAGGGACTGCCGGCTTTTCTGCATCCGACGCGTGCCAGATAACTCCGCCCACCAAGCCGTAAGCAATTGAAAATTAACTTTTTTAATAACAAACTCTGCCCTTTGGGTCACGTACGGCCAAAAATAAACCAGCCCCCGGGTGCGAAGAAAGGATTCTTGTTACACATGCGACTCGTGAGTTTTTGCGAGGTAAATTGCACGAAAAAATAATAACACTGCTTGTTTTGTGTTGAGTTAGTCTGTTCACAGCCTCTCTATTTTCTCAGATCGTTGTAGCCGCAAGGGTGTGTGTTGAGTACGATCTTAGATTATGAATCAATCAACGGAACTCAGCGCTGTGTGGAAAAAGCTGTATTCATGAAGTGAACCATCAGCATTTGTTGTCGCCAATGTCTGAAAGTCCAAAGACTGTCTTTATCCTCGTCAGCAACCTCAAGCCAAAATCGTTGGACGATGCTCTTCTGGCGAACAATGATCAGATGCGGAGTAGACCTGTGATCCAACTCTAATGCGGAATCGCTCGAATCTTTCACGTTAACAAAACTCTGATACATCATGCATCCTCTTCCAGAAGGCCGTGGGAAGAACGGCCATTACATCCTTTCCCATCAACAAAGCTTCGATTGCTTGCTTCTGTTCTTCCTTTAAAACTACTTCGTTCAAATGAAGAGATAAACATTGAAAACATTCTGCATTCTTGCCACAAAGTTGCCGCTATTGATGTCTCGCGCTATGAAATCTAAGCCGCTGTAGTGTCAACAAGTCGTCAAGAGGTTGTCAAGAAGTTAATACTAATCAAACTAATCTGACAGCGTCCATTGTCTAATTAACCAATCCAAATTTTCCGTTGTCTGTACAACGGGAAATTCAAGCACGCGTCGGATGCAGAAAAGCCGGCAGTCCCTCTATCTTTCGCTCTTCTCACTTCGTGACTCACTTCTGCTCGGCCCATCTCCCGCTCGCTCGCGCTTCGCGCTCGATATCAGAAAGAAAGAGGGACTGCTCGCAGTCTACAGTAGAAGTTGCAGTCAGTGCAGTAGAAGGGGCAGTGGTAGTGGCAGTAGCAGTGGCTGTAGCAGTAGCAGTAGCAGTAGAAGTGGTATTGCATTCGGAGTGGCAGTGGTTAAGTGGTAGTAGAAGTAGCAGTGGGCAGTGGCCATGGTATGCTAACTGATGCAAGTAGTAATGGCAGACTGACAATGGTAGTGGTATTGATAGTGATAGTAGTTTTGGTATTGGCATTTTAGTAGTAGTACTGCATTGTAGCAGTGATGTTGAAATAGTGGCTACTAGTGGCAGTACTAGTTATAGTAACAGACTGTTGTGCTGCTTACCTTACTAACTGCAATGTATCTTGATGGATTCATCAATGGAGATATTCTAACAATGGCCTCTTTGTGAGGGCTGAAATTTTAATCATAAAACAAAATTACAGGATTCAAACTTAAATAATAATATAATACTATCTGATGTATATAATATATTATTAATATTTGTAGGATCAATAGTTTTGAATTTAGAATTTTGACGATGTTACGTGAAAACGATCTATACATTGCAAAACTCAGAAACCCATACGTTTCTGGTACAGTGTAGCTTATATATTCTGGGAACTGGGTCTACATGATTGGGTTTTGCTACAATTTGGACACAAAAAGCTCAAGATTATTCATGTTTGTTCACCAATTTTGATTGCATCAAAATTAAAGCAACGGGTCTACATGTGTATTGTAACTACTATTTATGTATACTTCTATTTATGTAAAAGAAGTATAATGGACAAATAAAAATAACTGTTGTACAAGAAAATCTGACCATCAGTCATCATCAAATAGTTATGTGCCGCCCAGACAGCCCTATACACAGGAGAATTATTTGTAAGTGATCTTCGATGAGTGAGTAAACTGTTACACTCCAAAAAGGTCTCCCTCCGATTCCCCTGAATCTGATAAGTCCATTTACACGATTGGATGTTCGAGAAGAGTTTATTAATTAATGCAAATCAGTGACAAAAACGTCAAGGGATTGGGGGGCGGGGGGAGTGACTGAGGGAGGGTGCGAGTGAAAGGGTGACTGCAGAGGTTTATTAGTTTCTTCTTTCAACCAGGTGCAAAAGGAGGTACATGGAAAATTCAAAGAAATCGCCACAGTGAGTCTCGGGCTTGATATTTTCCTGACGTTATTATTTTCTTGCGTCATACACTGATACATGTAAATGTTGAAAGATTAGGAGAAGAAATAAACTGCTTGCAGTCTAGTACAATTGTCAATTAAAAGCTGACCTCTAAACTGAGCTGTGAATTTTAAGGTTACACTAAACCTTTTGAGGGTTGAATTTTCGAAAATCGTGAAAATATTAAAATCCAATAATTGGATTTTAATATTTTCACGATTTTCGAAAATTATTTTCGCAATTATTGCTCATTGCTCTGGCTATCTGGAAATAGAGAAAAATCAGAAAAAGTATTTTTCTTCCGAAGTTATTGAGAATTTTGTGTTTTGCGTGACTTTAGAGTTAATCCCCAAAGGTTATAAAGCCTGGTTTTCACTAGCAATGAAAGCACAAGCGCAAGCATAAGCGCAAATAGCGCAAGAGCCCTTATTTCGCCGTGAAAATGGGCTTGACGCGAGCATATAAGCACAAGCGCAAGCACAAGCACAAGGATCAAACTATTTTAATCCTTGTGCTTGCGCTTATGCTTGCGTCGAAAGTGAAAACGGAACATAACCCAACCACAAGGGAAAAGTAGTGATTTTGATATGATTTTGAAGGAATTTTTGAACAAAACAAAGGTTACATGTAGTTCAGAAAAATATACCCCATACCCTCAGTCATACAAACCTAACGAAACCTTGTACGATTACCAAATAGGAGGTGGTCTTTCAGGTGCTGATATTGATTTTCCGCTCAGTTTAAAAAGAATTTGCGGCGGCCACTTTAAAGGAGAAAGGTCTATTGAGTGTCAGTCGATCCATAAAATAATAGCGTTCTTTTTTTAATTCATTGTTGAGGCGATGTATCAGTCAGCTCTGCAGCATGACCACATTTTCAGTTTGATTTCATCATGCAGTATCACACTTCTTGTTCCAAGCATAAATAATTAAATATTATTGTAGAATTCATGATTCAACGAAAATGCTATACATTTATAGTCTCTTCTTGGACAATAAAGACATACGACAGAGTAATTTTATGTTTAAAATATTGAAAAAGTAATAAAAGTTGACACTGGCTTAAATTTAAAATTATGGACGTTTTGGTTGCTTACTGCAACCTTCTTCAGCTACAGTAAATGCAAAATGTAAAGGGTGTCCTTGGTGATATATGAATAAAATCGGATAAACATCTAACAATAGAAATTCTTATGTGAAAAACTTTCTAAAACAGAGACAATAACAATAATTTTATGATTACTAAATTGAGCTAAGATTCCAAATGATTACATGAAATCTATAGTTTGGTGTGAAATTTCTGGAGGTACCATTTATCAAATCTAGGCAGATATGTATTTATTTTTTGATTATTGCATGCATGTAAAATATTGACACACATCACCATAATGTACAGTACTTCCAGTTCCTACCTTGCAACATTTCTGAGTTCTCGCCACTGAGGAACCTACAGTGGGATGAAAGTAAAAAAAAGAAACAATTACTAAATAATGAAGTAAAATTGGTCATACAGTATAGTTACAAAATGACATTAAGGCGAAGCTGGAGATGCATGCATGTGAAAAGCAGCAGGAATACTAGAGAAAGAGGAAGAAGAGGGGAGGGGGGAACAAGGAAGGAAAGGAAAGAGAGAAAAGGAATGGGAGGAGAAGGAGACAAAACAAGATGGAAGGGGAAGAGAAAGACGATGGGGAGCTACATGTAGAAGGAAGAATTAGAAGAAGAAGAAGAAGAAGAAGAAGAAGAAGAAGAAGAAGAAGAAGAAGAAGAAGAGAAGAAGAAGAAGAAGAAGAAGAAGAAGAAGAGAAGAAGAAGAAGAAGAAGAAGAAGAAGAAGAAGAAGAAGAAGAAGAAGAAAGGAGAAAGAAAGGGGAAGAGGATGAGGATAAGGAGGAGGAAGTGGAGGAGATAGAGGAAGAAGGAATGGGAAGAGAGAAAATGAATAGGAGGAGGAAAGCAGGAGCAGGAGCAGGAGCAGAAGCCGAAATTGCTGCAGGAAGAGGAAGAAAGAAGGGGAGCTGGAGAGGACGAGGAAGAGGAGGTGGAATATAATAATTTATACATGTAAATAGGAACAAGAGAGGGCCGAGGGAAGAGGATGGGGAAAAGGGTAGCAGGAAATGGGAAGGGGGAGGATGAAGAGATAGAATAAATGGGAGGAAGAGAAAGGGAAAGTAGGAGGAAGAAGTAAGGGGAGGATTGAGGAAGCAATAGTTTCACTGTATCAACAACATGCCTCTACAAACAGTATACCTGTGTAGTTTTCATTCGGTCGTCTTTCTCATAGTATTCTAGCAGCATATGAGAACAAAATTTGTCCCAATCAACATATCCCTCTTTCCCCACATCAACTTTGTTAAACAGATCCTCATATTCTTCTCTTGCTCCTTTATTCAGTACAATGGAGAGAATTTCACAGAACTGATCAACATCCAGGCTTAGCTCACGTTCATGACCTGACTGGTTTATCTGAAACAATAATAATAAAAGTATTAGATGTAATGAGTGTTTACCATTTACCAAAAAAATCCGGAAATTTCGGTTGGAATGTAAATGGTAAGGTTACTTTGGTTTGCCCGACCGGAAAATTTCCGAAATAAACGGAACGTCTTCAGAGGTACTCCAAAATTCCCAACCAGAATTTCCGAACGGAAATTTGTTTACCATTTGCTCTTAGCTACCAGTTCCAGGCCCTGCGCCAGTTTTGATCCGCAAGCGTGGCCACTCAGCTCGCGTTTCTGAATGTCAACAACATGGCTTCTGGCGTGGCTGCATTTATACTGCATTATATGTACTTCCATGTTCGACATGTACTTCAAAGAAAAGCCAAAATCTGCTTCTGTAGTGGAATCGGTTTCCCCCAAATCGATTTCCTGTAGGAATTGCACTTTAAGCTGCCAACTCTTGCGTAAGTACTTCGACAGTATAATTATATTTTTGGTCATTCGAAAGTGGAATCTGAACTCATCAACTAAAGACGGCACCACAACCTCATGAAAACCGACAATCCTATTAAGATCTCTCTTCATGAAAGCTGCAGTTGTTGTGGATCTGTCGTACTCATAATCGAAAAGTAATTTCCCATCACTCGACCACCATTTTATAAGTTTTGTATTATTTGTGGGGTCCATACCACAAGCGACCACAAGCTATACTTCCTTTGGACTCCAGTCAATTTTACACCTAATATGATTTTGTTTATTGTTACTTGTAATTTATGGTGAAAGTGAAATAAAGATTGATTGAAGATTGATTTACCTCTGCCACCATCTTGAATCTAGTTACCAGACTCTCCCTCTCTGTCAATTGGAATGAATTGCGCAAATGGTACACGCCAATCTCGAACGGAATTTCCCATTCGGGAGTTTTGCTTACCATTTGCACAAACCGTGAACCAACCGGTTTTTCCATGTAAATGGTAAACACTCAATGTTTCATCAATATTTTTGTCTCCAATGTACATACATATTGGCCATATGTACCAGTGATACGGTTAATGGCACAAAGCAATACAGTGAAACTTGTATCAAGCAGACACCCTAGACACGCCTGAATTAACATATTAATTAGCATAATATCTGCCCATGCGCAGTTAGTCTGTTATCTCAAGAACCTCGTGTTCCAATCGAACAAATTCGTATTCACGCTTTACGGCCTCGTAGGCCCGGCTCGTAGCCTCTACAACGATGTAAACAAGACGTATGAATCCATTAAACAAAGAACGTACAAGTATTCAAGCCTATCCATTATTTCTGGTCCTTCGAGCGCCGGAGGATAATTCAAGGTACGCTCGTTAACACTTTATACAGTCCTCAAGTCGAATCGCCATTCACCAACACATGATGTCAACCCGTGAGTTACTGATCCAAAAAAGAGGAACAACAAAACGCAAGATCACAAATCTTATCAAGAAAATCGATCCTCTAGTTGAAAAGCAAGAAAAGTCAGACTTCGATGTCGTTTGCGCCGAACAGTATTTAAATGAAATCCGTGATTTGGATGGCCAGTTTCAACAACAACATCTGGAAGCGAGCGCCGTAGTCGACCCGTCAAACGAAGAACTAATTGAAAGGGATTTTGAGGAGCTTGAAATCCACGATGATCGAGTGCGGGAAAACGTAAGCAAGCTTCTGTATTTACTAAGTGTCGCTTCAACTAAGCCACAAGAAGCCAAGTCTGCCGAAAGCAAAGGAAAGAAATCGCTCGAAACTAAATGGAATCGGATTACCACGAACGTAAACAACGTGATCACAAAGATAAGCGAAGCTCAAGGCAAGCTGGACAAAATGGAAATTGAAGACCTTACGGATATCAGAAGTCAACTTTCTGAATTCAAGAAAACTCTCATCACTTCACAACAGAAATCGACTCATTTTCTCCGGACTTAGATGATGCAGACGGTGACAACTGGAACGACGCCATATTGGGTTACTTCGACAAGATCAAAACAGCTCAAGACACGTTGGCTGAACTGATAATTGAACGCCGTCGTAACCAAACTCGTGAAAACAAAGAGCGTGAAATTGAACGGGAACATAATCGAAACAAAGAAATCGAAGGGCAAAACAGCCAACATCGTGAGGAAATAAACAAGTTATTGCACAAGTTTAAAACACCTTCGGAAGAAAATGGGCCTAAAACAGTGAAACTGCCTTCACTTAGCATTCCCACGTTTGATGGTGAGCCCACAAAATGGAAGTCATACTGGCAACAGTTTGAAGCCACAATCCACAACTCGAAAAAGCTAGATGACCAGTTACGGATGCAATATTTGCTGAAATCTCTCACCACCAAAAAGGCCAAAGATGCTATTGAAGGAATTGATGCAGTAGCTGAAGTATACCCAGAGGCTGTTGCAGCCCTGAAGAGTCGTTTTGATAGGCCTCAAGTCATCCACCGTGCACATGTAAGAGCAATACTTAATGTTAAGCCAGTGAAAGATGGTTCAAGTGTAGAGTTGAGACAGCTACACGACACACTTTAACATCACTTACGATCCTTAAAAGCGATGGGAAAACTGGATTTTGAAAGATTCATGACTGCCTTAGGAGAATCTAAGCTTGACGCCCTAATCATGGTAGAATGGCAGAAGTCTACTCAGACAGAAAAGGATGTCCCTGACTATCACAAACTTCTTGAGTTCCTCGATCTCCGAGCAACAGCTACTGAACTCACATCTTATGAAGCGGCCAAAAGAAACCTCACATTCCTTTCAGAAAGCCACCAAAGTTCACCCCTCCCGATTACAGTGGCCTTAAGCAGGTATCAGCTTATACCACAAACACCCAAGGAAAATGTTTAGCCTGTAGTGGACAAAAACACAACCTAGCATATTGTCAAGCCTTCAAAGCAAAATCACTTCTTGACAAGCGGAGCTTTGTAATGGAACAGGGACTTTGTTTTAACTGCCTAAAGGCAAAGCATACAAGTAAACAATGCCCTTCACATAATTGTTGTCTCAAATGTGGCAAGCGGCATCACACCTTCCTTCACCTTGATGATTCCAATGACTCGAACACTCAGAACAAACCGGAATCAACGAGACAGGATCTTCCCATTGTTTCAGCACCTGGTGCAACTAACAACGCTACTGAAGCAGGAAACACCGCTAGTGGCATCACCTCTGCAACATATGTGACCGCGCCAGCAGTCACCACTTCAAAGTCTGTTCTCATGATGACAGCAGAAGTGCTCCTTAGTGGACCCAATGGTCATCAAAACGAGCTCTACTGGACCCAGCATCAACTGCCTCTTTTGTCACTGAAAGAGTAGCCCAGCACCTAAAGTTATGTAGACGAAAGCAAGAAATTACTATCAATGGAATTGGAGAAACCCAGTGCTCCACCCAAAGTAATACTGTTGTTAACATTGATTTAACATCTACTCAGCACTCCTCAACATTGGCCAATGTTCAAGCGATCGTTCTGCCTTCATTGACAAAGCGCCTGCCTATCACGACTCTTCCAAAAGGGTACTGGCCACACCTGTCTTCTCTCAAATTGGCAGACCCAGAATTCAATGTATCTAAGTCCATTGACATTCTCCTTGGAGTGGATGTTTACCACGATATTCTGAAACCAGGTCTTATCCTTGGACCCAAAGGAACTCCAGCAGCCCAAGAAACCATGTTTGGTTGGGTTTTGTTTGGAAACACTAACATTTATCAATCGTCTACTGAAGTCACAACCTTGCATGCATCAACTTCACTTCCAAGCTGCGAAGAAACTCTTCATAAATTTTGGACATTAGAGGAACCGCCCAAACCCAAGTTGCCTCTATCGCCAATCGACAAATTAGTTGTGCAAGACTATGACCGAAACCACAGGCGTGATCAAACTGGCCGCTTTGTAGTCAGACTCCCATTTAAGCCGCAGAAGCCTGCCCTTGGACAATCACGACCTCTAGCCTTGCGACGCTTCCTGTCCCTTGAACGTTGCCTTCAACGCATTGATCAATTTCAAGATTATGCTAAAGTCGTGGACGAGTACTTCGCATTGGGTCATGCAGAAAAAATTCCAGACACTGACCTTAACAAGCCCACCTCAGATTCATTCTACTTAGCCCATCACGCTGTCTACAAGGACTCAGCCTCAACCCCACTACGTGTCGTATTTGATGGATCAATGAAAACCACATCTGGTGTTTCTCTTAATGATCAGCTCCTTGTAGGACCAACCATTCATCCTCCACTTAATGATGTCCTCATTCGTTTCCGAAGACATCCTTATGTACTGACCACTGATGTTTCAAAGATGTACCGTGCTGTCACCTTGGCACCGGAAGACAGAGATTATCACCGGTTCTTATGGAGAGATAAGGCTACTGATTCAGTCATGGACTATCGAATGAAAAGAGTCACCTTCGGAATTGCAAGTGCTGCATTCTTAGCAACAAACTCAGTACTGCGCGTCGCAGAAGAAAACGAATGAGAGCTACCTCTTGCTGCAAAGGCCGTAAAAGAGTCCTTCTACGTTGATGACGGCCTTCCTTCAGTAGAAACAAAGCAAGAAGCCATCTTACTACATCATCAACTTCAAGACCTCTTTAACAGAGGAGGATTCAAACTTCACAAATGGGACTCAAACTCACCCGAAGTTTTGAACTCAATCTCACCAGAGATTAGAAGCACGAAGACCACGTCCAATCTCGGAAACTCTGACAACTTTGTCAAAACTCTTGGAATGGAGTACAGTTCTAACCAAGATCACTTCCGATTCTCTTCAACCGATTTATCACATATTACCAAGCGTGAAGTATTGTCTGATTCAGCAAAGATCTTTGACCCCCTTGGTCTCATCTCATGTGTCACCATTGTGGTGAAGATAATCTTCCAGCGTCTCTGGGAGCGAGGCACCGCATGGGATGAACCCCTTCCACCAGACATTCATAATCTTCAAACATGCGCATTCCACGCTGTTACACCCCAATCAACAGCACAATTGTCAACCGACAATTAATCGGTTTTTCCGATGCCAGCGAGAAGGCTTACTGTGGTGTTGTCTACTTTAGAAGCCTCGACACGGCCGGCGGAGTCTACACATCGCTTGTCATGGCAAAAACACGTGTTGCACCGATCAAGAAGGTTACTTTACCTCGTCTTGAACTTTGTGGAGCTCATCTGCTCTCACAACTCATGAAACATCTCCAAGAAATCTTGGCCATTAATTCCCACCTGCAATCTTTATGCTTTCACTGATAGCACCATCGCTCTCTACTGGATCTATGGAAGCAGCCAGCGATTCAAGACCTTCGAAGCAAACAGAATCGGAGAAATTCAAGAACACGTGCCCACAGGGTACAGAGGAGTTCAATTTGATCGTGTAAAATTTGATCGGGCCACTGTTCTCTTTGAAGTAACGTCGCCGTATTGCGTTACGTTAAATATATACCGCAGGCCAAATTACTGTGGGCTCGGAAGATTGCGAAGGTCGTCTTACACTGATAGAATACGGAAATTCCTTTCTTTTCTCTCGGCACTTCGTGCCTCGTTGTCGGCACTTCGTGCCTTATTCGGAAAGCTTCGCTTTCCGAAGATAATTTGCGCCCGCGAGCCAGTGTTAACGGCTTACGAAATAAACAAACATTGCGGACGAATATCGATCAGGCGATCGAAAGGATATGGCAAATAGGAAAACATAAAACGGTTGAAATTGGATTCAGGATTTTATTGCACAAACAAGGATTTAGTTTACAAGGTAAAGACGTTAAAAGCGAGTTTTGTACGATCAAATTGAACTCCTCTGGACCCTGTGACGTGCCCCCTGAGAAGTGGCCACATGTCGTCAGCGAAGAAAACCCGGCTGATGTCGGATCTCGTGGCACTCTACCAGGAGAAATTATGGACCACAATCTTTGGTGGAACGGTCCCAATTGGCTGAAAGAAGATCCGTCAAACTGGCATTCCAAGATTGCTGCCCCGCCTTCATTGGAAACTCTCTACTCCTCTGGTATTGAGGAAACAAGCTTGCAACTCAAAGAAAGAAAAGAAGTCACACTTCAAGCAACCACTGCTCCCGATGAAGTCAAACCTGTGATTGACATTCAAAGATACTCAAGCTACATGCATCTCGTGCGAGTTACTGCCTGGGTATTTCGTGTTGTTACCCGTTCTCACCTATTCAGCTCCACACCACTGTTAGTGACTGAATTATCCAGAGTGAAAACTTGGTTGTTCAAACAAGCACAAGCTAAGAATTTCCCAGATGCAGTTGAAACACTCCAGAAAGGGAAACCACTCCCTTTGTCTAATTCTCTACAACCCTTAAATCCATTTCTTGATGCAGATGGTCTGTTAAGAGTTGGTGGACGTCTCTCCCAGTCACTGAGAGACTACCAGTCTCGTCATCCATTGATCCTCCATGGAAAACACCACCTCGCATCACTGATTATACAGAGTGAACACAAACGTCTGTGTCATGCTGGTCCAAAGCTCACTCTAGGATCTCTTCAAGACCTCTACCATATTATTGATGCACGTAGAGCTGTGCACAAGTGCACACGTCAATGCGTGGTATGTCAACGTGTGTCTCCAAAGATTACGACTCAACTCATGGGCCAAGTCCCAGCTGCACGTCTCCTCCCAAGCTTCGCCAATGAAAGGGTCTCAGTTGACTATGCAGGACCTCTGACTCTAAAGATCGGAACTACACGGAAACCAACATATTGCAAAGCCTATGTAGCCATCTTTGTATGCCTAGTGACCGAATCCTGCCACATTGAATTAGTATCAAATCTGACAGCGGAGGCCTTCCTTGCTGCCCTTTGCTGTTTCGTTTCAAGAAGAGGAAAGCCGGCTCAAATCTGGAGCGACAACGCAACTTGCTTCCATCGTGCAAATAAAGATCTAAAGGAACTTGCAAAATGTATCCAGCAACAAGTCACACAAGAGTCTGTTATGAATTTCTGCTCTGCACAAGGCATTCAATGGAAATTCAGCCCACCATCAGGGCCCCACCATAGCTCTGTCTGGGAGAATGGAGTCAAAGCCTGCAAACGTCATCTAAAGCGAATAGTTGGCGAAAGTAAACTGACCTTTGAAGAGATGACAACTGTTCTTTGTCAGATTGAGTCTTGCCTCAACTCCAGACCTCTCTTCACAGCACTTGATGCAAATGATGACGATGGAATTGCTCCACTCACCCCTGCTCACTTTCTAATTGGTCGACCACTCAAAGCACTGCCCGACCGAGTTTCAACCACGCCCATATCAACTTTGAAGCGATGGCAACTTTGTCAAGCCTTAACACAGCATTTTTGGAAACGATGGTCAACAGAGTATCTCAACGCTCTTCAACGGTTCAATAAGTGGAGGCGACCCAGAAGAAGTCTTTGCATCAATGACCTCGTTCTCGTAAAGGACAATCGCACTCCGCCATGTCAATGGCCACTCGGCCGAATCATCAGAACCCATCCCGGGCCAGATCAGTTAGTCAGAGTCGTCACTGTCAAAACCAAGACCGGAACATTCATCCGACCAATTGTAAAGTTATGCTTGCTGATTCCATCAGAGGATGCCCAGTAACAGAACTATACACTTCAAACAATTTAAGCAGGTTATAAGGAACTTAACAAGTATTAAGAACGAATGTCGCTAAGGATGGAGCCAAATTGGAAATGGTCAAAATAAACTTTCCTTCATACTTTGTGTGTAGTTAGTCCTTGGGGTGGAAACATTCATGATGACATTTGTTTCACTTCATGCACTAACCTAGACTTGGGATCAGGGGGGGAAGTTCATGCCCAAAAATGTATTTTTTGAGGTATTTTTAACCCTGAAAACTGAGATTTTGTTAACTAATTCTCTCAAAATGCAAAAGACCGGTTAAAATTCTGCTGACATCCTGGTATAATATCATCCTTCCCCTCCACAAAACTGGCACCGGATTTTCAGTTTACCCCCTGGGGGCCCCCTGGCCCCCTGTCCTTTGTAAGAGGGGGAACCGCCTTTTTTAAAAACTGAAAATGAGACATCTTTGGCTAAAATAAAATCAAACTGGTATTCATATTTTGATCAAATTTGAAGTTACAATTGAATATTTCGTCCTTTGTGAATCTTTTGGTACTGAAAAGTCCGCGGGCACTCAACTATTTTTTGCAGAACAAATAATTTACAATTACATACCCACGGCAAAATGTTAATTTTCCGTCATTTTTCAATTCCCACTTTCTGGGGCTTAAATAATGCTATTTGTAGCAACTTACCACTACACTGTTTCTCTATCATCGATAATTTGAAAATATTTCACTTTTACAGCTTACATTTAAGCAACTTCAGAAAAATAAAATGTTTTGAATAGCACATCCACTGGTGAAACTGTTAATTTATGCAAATAATAACACTCAAGTTTCCAGCCAAAAAAATATAAAACTGAGTTGTGTAGTCAATTAAACCACATAAATAAAACTTATAATAAACAATTGATGTTTTGCATACCCTTTATTAAGTAGTAACTTCAAGAACCATCTCAGAGGCAACGAGGAATCGCGCCGAATATTATAATCATTATAATTCATCGATGCTTTCATTATGCCCAGATAATCAATACCACCATGTTGAAACTATAGTTCTCGTCAGTTGGATCAGCCCCAAATGGTTTCTCTTACACTGGAAATATTATCTGGAATTTGCTGCAGCGGCTAACTATCCACAAAATACTACAGCTTCACGATGCTCCACTGATCGATGCTGTCACCGCCATGTTGGATCACTTCTTGTCAGGCCGTGATAAATTCTTTACAGGCAACCTCCTTGTTCTTTTAGAAATGTCCGATCTCTCGAGCTCCACAATTCTCAGCTATAAATCCTGAGTTATAAATCAGTTAGCGGCTATATATAAATCCTTTTGAAGTATCACTGTTGGTTGTATAAAACTCCAAATACGCCGGGACACTTGGTGTGTTTATCTTTTATGGTTTCCGCTGACCGAAAAAAGATAAACATTCGTCCCGGCTTATTTGGAGTTTTAATACAATCAAACAGGGATACTTCAAAAGGATTTGTATAGCTAACTGATTTATAACTCAGGATTTGTAGCTGAGAATCGTGGAGCTCAAGATATCGGACATTTCTAAAAGAACAAGGAGGACGAGGTTGCCTTTAAAGCATTCATCACGGCCTGACAAGAAGTGATGCAACATGGCGGCGACAGCAATGATCATATCGGTGGAGCATCGTGAATCTGTTTGTAGTATTTTGTGGATAGTTAGCAGCTGCAGTCAATTCCAGATAATATTTCCAGTGTAAAGGAAACGATTTGGGGCTGTTCCGACGGATGAGAACTATAGTTTCAACACGGTGGCACATAACGAAAGCATGGATGAATTAATTTTATAATATTCGGCGTGATTCCTCGTTGCCTCTGAGATGGTTCTTGAAGTTACTACTTAATAAATGGTATGCAAAACATCAATTGTTTATTATAAGTTTTATTTATGTGGTTTAATTGACTACACAACTCAGTTTTATATTTTTTTGGCCGGAAACTTGAGTGTTATTATTTGCATAAATTAACAGTTTCACCAGTGGATGTGCTATTCAAAACATTTTATTTTTCTGAAGTTGCTTAAATGTAAGCTGTAAAAGTAAAATATTTTCAAATTATCGATGATAGAGAAACAGTGTAGTGGTATGTTGCTACAAACAGCATTATTTAAGCCCCAGAAAGTGGGAATTGAAAATGACGGAAAATTATCATTTTGTCGTGGGTATGAATTGTAAATTGTTTGTTCTGCAAAAAAATAATTGAGTGCCCGCGGACTTTTCAGTACCAGAAGATTCACAAAGGACGAAATATTCATTTGCAGCTTCAAATTTGATCAAAATATGAATACCAGTTTGATTTTATTTTAGCCAAAGATGTCTCATTTTCAGTTTTTTAAAAAGGCGGTTCCCCACCTTACAAAGGACAGGGGGCCAGGGGGCCCCCAGGGGGCAAACTGAAAATCCGGTGCCAGTTTTGTGGAGTGGAAGGATGATATTATACCAGGATGTCAGCAGAATTTTAACCAGTCTTTTGTATTTTGAGAGAATTAGTTAACAAAATCTCAGTTTTCAGGGTTAAAAATACCTCAAAAAATACATTTTGGGGCATGAACTTACATGTACCCCCTGATCCCAAGGCTAGGTTAGTGCAGGAAGTGAAACAAATATCATCATGAATGTTTCCACCCCAATGACTAACTACACACAAAGTATGAAGGAAAGTTTATTTTGACCATTTCCAATTTGGCTCCATCCTTAGCGACATTCGTTCTTAAGTATCAAGAACATTTAGAACCAAATCAACTCAAAGGAACATTTCCAAGGAACTTTATTAGAACTAAGAACACTTTTTAATGAACGTTTAAGTTTTTGTCTTGATGTTATCAAGGCCGGCGGAATAGACACGCCTGAATTAACATATTAATTAGCATAATATCTGCCCATGCGCAGTTAGTCTGTTATCTCAAGAACCTCGT